>JAGXOD010000021.1:17042500-17067500 GCA_020368025.1 Brachyhypopomus occidentalis | reverse complement strand
TGATCTCAGTGCTCTACCTGTTTCTTGCATTTTCCTTGCATCTATATTTTGCACATTTCACAGTCTTTGGCTGTTTCCCTCCCTCTGTCTGTATGTTTATTTCTGTCTCTCTCTCTCTCTGTCTTTATGTTTATTTCTGTCTGTCTCTCTCTGTCTCCTTGTCCTTCTTCCTATATTGTCCGTGTTGATATTCTCTCGTTTTCTCTATTCTCTCTGGCGTTGCTCTCTCAGGTCAGCGTACCATCGGTGTCATCACCAAGCTGGACCTGATGGACGACGGCACAGATGCCAGAGACGTGCTGGAGAACAGGCTGCTGCCCTTACGCCGAGGTATGCCGGCCTCAGCCAGAACGCCGGGCCCTCGGGCCAGAACGCTGTCTTACTACATGTTTACTAGTGTGTGGGTGTGTGGTTGCCGTAGGTTACATTGGAGTGGTGAATCGCAGTCAGAAGGACATCGAGGGCAGGAAGGACATCAGCTCTGCCATCGCCGCAGAGCGTCTCTTCTTCCTCTCACACCCTGCATACAGGCACATGGCTGACTACATGGGCACACCTTACCTGCAGAGAGTCCTCAACCAGGTGAGAGAGAGAGGGGGGGGGTGAGAGGGACAGGGAGGACAAGAGGGAGGGGGAGATGGCGAGAGAGAGGACAGAGGGAGATGATGAGAGATGGAGAGAGGGAAAGAGAGGGAGAGGATGAGGGAGATGGAGAGAGGAAGAGGACGAGGGAGATGGAGAGAGGAAGAGGATGAGGGAGATGGAGAGAGGGAAAGAGAGGGAGAGGATGAGGGAGATGGAGAGAGGGAGAGGATGAGGGAGATGGAGAGAGGGAAAGATAGAGGATGAGGGAGATGGAGAGAGGGAGAGGATGAGGGAGATGGAGAGAGGGAAAGAGGGAGAGGATGAGGGAGATGGAGAGAGGGAGATGGAGAGTACATATTCCAGGAGTGTGTTTTAAAGAATGTAAAATGACAGAATGCAGTCAGTCATGGCCTGACATCAGGCTGAGCCTCCTTTACCACCATTTACACAGGATCTCCCTGTCATCTCCCTGTCATCTCCCTGTGATCTCCCTATGATCTCCCTGTGATCTCCCTGTGATCTCCCTATGATCTCCCTGTGATCTCCCTGTGATCTCCCTATGATCTCCCTGTGATCTCCCTGTGATCTCCCTGTGATAATAATAATAATAATAATAATCTTTATTTGTATAGCACCTTTCATGCATACATGCAACTCAAAGTGCTTTACAGATTAAATAAATCAAAACATTAAAATGAAGCAGAGATTAAAAGAAATAATAAAAATAAATAAAATGAAATGAAATAAAATAAACAAAATAAACAAACAGGTAATAACAGGTAATAAAATAAAGATAATAAAATGACAAATTCTTAAGATAATAAATAGAACTATTAAAATAATTAGAACAAACATAAAATGTAACTAAATAAAATGATGAAGAAAGTAAAATAAAATGGAAACCTGGTACAACAGACATAGCTTAACTAAAAGCAGATTTAAACAGGAAGGTTTTAAGACCCCTCTTGAAGCTATGCAGGGATGAAATGTCTCTGAGCTCCTCAGGAAGAGAGTTCCAGAGTTTTGGGCCATAACGGCTGAAGGCACCCTCACCAATCTTTAATCGGCTTTTAGGAATCACCAGTAGATTACTGTTTGACGACCTGAGAGACCTGACTGGAACATATCTAACTATCATTTCACTGAGGTAAAGAGGAGCAAGACCATGAAGACATTTAAAACCATCACCAGAACCTTAAAATCTATTCTAAAGCTGACAGGTAGCCAGTGCAGTGAGTGGAGCGCAGGTGTAATATGATCCCTCTTTCTCGTGCGGGTCAGGACCCTTGCAGCAGCATTCTGAACTCGCTGTAGCTGAGAAATCGAGCTCTTTGGGAGAGCAGATAAGACAGCGTTA
Source organism: Brachyhypopomus occidentalis (assembly GCA_020368025.1). Taxonomy (NCBI): domain Eukaryota; kingdom Metazoa; phylum Chordata; class Actinopteri; order Gymnotiformes; family Hypopomidae; genus Brachyhypopomus; species Brachyhypopomus occidentalis. Next base: position 17,065,558 of record JAGXOD010000021.1, on the reverse strand, counting down.
CAATAATCAAGCCTTGATGTGATAAATGCAAAGTTTTTCACTATCAGCAGGAGAGAGCATATCTCGGACCTTAGCGATGACCTTAGAATTGATCCTTGGGGTACCCCACAAGTTATTTTTTTTGATGTGTGGAGGAAGAAGTACCTAATGCAACATAGTACTCGCACCCAGTTAGATACGATCTAAACCATTCTAAAACTAAGCCACTAAGGCCTACCCAGCTCTGTAGTCGATCAAGAAGTATTTCATGATCAACAGTATCAAAAGCGGCACTTAAATCTAGCAGAAAAAGGACTGAGAGTTTACCTGCATCTTTATTCAATCTCAGGTCATTTACTACCTTAACTAGTGTTGTTTCAGTGCTGTGGAGAGCTCTGAAACCAGACTGAAAAGTGTCATTTATTTGGTTTATTTTAACATAATCATTTAACTGGGTTGACACAACTCTTTCAATGATTTTGCTAAGAAAAGGAAGGTTAGATATACAGTCCCTGACATAAGTTCTGTCGCTTATCCATGTTGTGGAAACAAAAGCTTATAACCTGACTTTAAATTCATCCATTGGTTTTAGAAATGACTCATATGAAAGCTGAAACCCTCCCAAATGAGATTTAATTCACCAAAAAATAAATTTGCTTCACTGCAGAAATATTGATCATTTAATGAACACAGAAAGGTCAGATTTTGGCAAGACAAAAGTTTTGTCGCCTTGTCATATAATGCACCCAGTCCTAGTTTACAGCCTCACCTGTGCTCACTAATTGATTGGTTAATTAGTGGGTGTGTATAAAAAAGAACTCCAGCACCCCAGACCTTCACTTGCACTGCAACTTGACCTCTGACAACATGCCAAAAAATCCATCCTGCGACCAAAGCCTTGATTATCAAGACGCTGAAGAGCAAATCCACTGCAGAGGTGGCAGGCCCCTTTAATGTGTCTCAGCGACAAGTACAAAGAATTAAAAAAAAGATTTGAAGAGACTGGAGATGTTTTTGACAAGCCCAGGTCCGGCAGACCCCACAAAACAACTGCTCGGGAGGAACGTTTGTTGGTTAGAAAATCCAAAGCCAGTCCCTCTTCCACTGCAGCAGAGCTCCACCAGGCCTGGTCACCTCAAGTCCCTGTGTCAACTAGAACAGTTTGTAGGATTCTGTCTCAAAATGGCCTCCATGGTCGAATCAGTGCCCAGAAGCCAGCACTAAACAAAAGGCAGGTAAAAACCGTGTGGCATTTGCCAAGGCCCACAGCCTGCTAAACGGATGGATGCTGGAAAAGTGGCAGAAGGTGGATTTCTCAGATGAATCTTCAGTTGAATTACACCACAGCCGCCGCAAATACTGCAGGAGACCTACTGGAGCCCGTATGGATCCAAGATTCACCCAGAAAACAGTCAAGTTTGGTGGTGGAAAGATCATGGTCTGGGGTTACATTCAGTATGGGGGTGTGCGAAAACATTTGCAAGGTGGAAGGCAATATCAATAGCCTAAAATATCAATAAGTATTAGCTACATCTTACATTCCCAATCATAAAAGGGGTCAAATTTTGCAGCAGGATGGTGCTCCATCTCATACATCCATCTCTACATCAAAGTTTCTCAAGGCGAAGAAGATCAAGGTGCTCCAGGACTGACCAGCCCAGTCACCAGACATGAACATCATTGAGCATGTTTGGGGTAGGATGAAAGAGGAAGCTTGGAAGACAAAACCAAAGAATTTTGATGAACTCTGGGAGGCATGTAAGACTGCATTCTTTGCTATCCCTGATGACTTCATCAATAAATTGTATGAATCATTGTCGAACCGCATGGATGCAGTCCTTCAAGCTCGTGGAAGTCACACAAAATATTAAATATGGCTCTAATAGCACCACAACGTCATTCACCAGTGTTATGAAGCATATATTTGTATATGAAGTGAATTATTTGTTTGATTTCCACATTACTTTCTGTGGGCGACAAAACTTTTGTCTTGCCAAAATCTGACCTTTCTGTGTTCATTAAATGATCAATATTTCTGCAGTGAAGCAAATTTATTTTTGTAAATTAAATCTCATTTAGGAGGGTTTCAGCTTTCATATGAGTCATTTCTAAAACCAATGGATGAATTTAAAGTCAGGTTATAAGCTTTTGTTTCCACAACATGGACAAGCGACAGAACTTATGTCAGGGACTGTAGGTCGATAATTATTGAGAATTGTTGGATCAAGATTTCTATTCTTTAGTAGTGGTTTAACCACTGCAGTTTTAAGAATATTAGGGAAATGTCCCAGTTGGAGAGACTGATTAACAATCATTAGAACATCATTAGATAATGAGCTCAGAACCTGTTTGAAAAAAGTATGTTGGTAAAGGGTCCAGTTCACATGTAGAAGATTTTAGTGATGAAATCACATCAATTAGTGTTATCATGTCAACTTCTTGGAAATCAGACATATAACAGTTAGGTTGCGTAACTGGTATCAAGGTTGATGGTGTATTTGTGCTTGTTGCTATGTTCTCCCTTATACTAGTTATCTTGTCTCTAAAAAATATTGCAAACTCGTCACATTTTTCAACTGAGACAGATTCAGGGAAGACACGGGAAGTGGGGTTTACTAGCCGGTCTATACTTCTGAATAAGACAGCTGAATTTTTGGATGAATCAATCAAAGTAGAGAAGTAGTTTTTCCGTGCTGATTTTACTTCACTGTTGTAATTATTCAGTGTTGTTTTATAAATATCAAAATGTACTTCCAATTTTGACCTTCGCCAGCGTCTCTCAGTGATCTCCCTGTGATCTCCCTATGATCTCCCTATGATCTCCCTGTGATCTCCCTGTGATCTCCCTGTGATCTCTCTGTGTTCCAGAAGGATTATTGTGATTTTGATCCATTTATATAATAAAATTAATCTCATTCAGCTGCCTTTAAAAGGTTTTTGGGGATTTCCCAGTGATAAATAGAATATTTTAAATCTGCAAACATATTACTGCCATCGAGATCTGCTGGGGCGTGTAGATCAAGACGAGAGGTGTGTCAGAGCATTCAAAAATTGCCTAATTGTATTATGGGGAAACATTTTTGAGAACCAATGAAAGTTTTCATGTTCCACAGAACCAGAATAGAGGAGACAGACCCCTCAGCTACATGCACTTCTCACAGTGTGAGCAAACTGACGTGTATGTGAATTCCTCAGTCTGACCAATGAGCTTCTGTGTTACCCATGGAGACGATGGCATCTGTGGGGTCTCTCATTCGTTCTACAAATCGAATATTGAAAGACGTGGAACTTTCGAAGCTTTCAAATTGCTTTAAATATCCGCGAGAACCACGAGATCAGAGATTTAACTGCTGACCACAGCAGTTTTGCTTGCCCTCTGACCCCTGGCTGATGTGTTCCTAGCAACTGACCAATCACATCAGGGACACGTTACCAGCGTTCCGCAGTCGTCTCCAGACTCAGCTCCTGGCCCTGGACAAAGAGGCAGAGGAGTACAGACACACGAACCCTGATGACCCCTCACGCAAGACCAAAGCACTGATGCAGTGAGTAATAGAACACACACACACACACACACACACAAACTCACTACCTTTTATGACCAGTCAAGTAAGACCAAAGCACTGATGCAGTGAGTCATAGAATACACACACACACACACACACAAACTAGATGATGCATATCTTCAGTGAGTCAGCACACAGTCACATTCACAGGCCCCTAAATTCTCCTGACCTCTCACACAAAACTCTTAACACACAGTCTTAACTCTTAACACAGTCAGAACACAAATCACCTGAACCTGGTCAACACCTTATATTGACCCTTTAGATTAACCCCTCATATCAACCCCTTAGATTAACCCCTTACACCACCCCGCTACACCAACCGCCCCTCCCCCTCTCCATCTCTGTCATCCAGACTGATCCAGCACTTTGGCCTGGACTTTGAGAAGAGCATCGAGGGCTGTGGGGACCAGGTGGACACGGTGGAGCTCTCGGGAGGAGCCAAAATCAACCGCATCTTCCATGAGCGCTTCCCCTTTGAGCTGGTGAAGGTGACTGCAGGCGCACACACGATTCCCTGAAGGCGTGTGTGTGTGTGTGTGTGTGTGTGTGTGTGTCGTGGTAACCTGCGCTCACGTTTCTACGCCTTCCCTCGTTTCAGATGGAGTTCGACGAGAAGGAGCTGCGCCGCGAGATCAGCTTCGCCATCAAGAACATCCACGGCATTAGGTCAGCCCCGCCCCCTTGACGCCACGCCCACTTCCCCGCACCTTATGTTTGGCCCCGCCCCTGGTTCTTCTCCTCAGGCAGCCCCCTTGGCTTGCTTTACCCTGACACTGTGCACCTGTTCTGTGCTCTCCGCTGGTCCAGGACAGGCCTGTTCACTCCAGACTTGGCGTTCGAGGCCATCGTGAAGAAGCAGATAGTGAAGCTGAAAGGGCCGTGCGTGAAGTGTGTGGACATGGTCGTCCAGGAGCTCATCGGCACAGTCAGGCAGTGCACAAAAAAGGTGAGGGACCTTTGTGAGGCACAGTGCTTATGTGAGGCACAGTGCTTATGTGAGGCACAGTGCTTATGTGAGGCACAGTGTTTATGTGAGGCACAGTGTTTATGTGAGGCACAGTGAGGAGGCACAGTGCTTATGTGAGGCAGTGCTTATGTGAGGCACAGTGTTTATGTAAGGCACAGTGAGGCACAGTGCTTATGTGAGGCACAGTGCTTATGTGAGGCACAGTGTTTATGTAAGGCACACAGTGCTTTATGTGAGGCACAGTTTGTGAGGCACAGTGTTTATGTGAGGCACAGTGTTTATGTGAGGCACAGTGCTTGTGTGAGGCACAGTGTTTGTGTGAGGCACAGTGCTTATGTGAGGCACAGTGCTTATGTGAGGCACAGTGCTTATGTGAGGCACAGTGTTTATGTGAGGCACAGTGTTTATGTGAGGCACAGTGCTTATGTGAGGCACAGTGTTTGTGAGGCACAGTGAGGCACAGTGCTTATGTGAGGCACAGTGCTTATGTGAGGCACAGTGTTTATGTGAGGCACAGTGTTTATGTAAGGCACAGTGAGGCACAGTGCTTATGAGGCACATGTGAGGCACAGTGAGGCACAGTGCTTATGTGAGGCACAGTGGCACAGTGTGAGGCATGTGAGGCACAGTGTTTATGTAAGGCACAGTGAGGCACAGTGAGGCACAGTGCTTATGTAATGCACAGTGAGGCACAGTGCTTATGTAATGCACAGTGCTTATGTGAGGCACAGTGAGGCACAGTGCTTATGTGAGGCACAGTGATGTGAGGCACAGTGAGGCACAGTGTTATGTAAGGCACAGTGAGGCACAGTGCTTATGTGAGGCACAGTGCTTATGTGAGGCACAGTGTTTATGTGAGGCACAGTGTTTGTGAGGCACAGTGAGGCACAGTGCTTATGTGAGGCACAGTGTTTATGTGAGGCACAGTGTTTATGTGAGGCACAGTGAGGCACAGTGCTTATGTGAGGCACAGTGTTTATGTGAGGCACAGTGTTTATGTGAGGCACAGTGCTTATGTGAGGCACAGTGTTTATGTGAGGCACAGTGTTTGTGAGGCACAGTGAGGCACAGTGCTTATGTGAGGCACAGTGTTTATGTGTGGCACAGTGTTTATGTGAGTCACAGTGAGGCACAGTGTGTGAGGCACCGTGCTTATGTGAGGCAGTGTTTATGTAAGGCACAGTGAGGCACAGTGCTTATGTGAGGCACAGTGCTTATGTGAGGCACAGTGTTTATGTAAGGCACAGTGAGGCACAGTGAGGCACAGTGAGCACAGTGTGAGGCACAGTGTTTATGTGACAGTGCACAGAGGCACAGTGAGGCACAGTGCTTATGTGAGGCACAGTGCTTATGTGAGGCACAGTGTTTATGTAAGGCACAGTGAGGCACAGTGCTTATGTGAGGCACAGTGCTTATGTGAGGCACAGTGAGGCACAGTGAGGCACAGTGCTTATGTAATGCACAGTGAGGCACAGTGCTTATGTAATGCACAGTGCTTATGTGAGGCACAGTGTTTATGTGAGGCACACAGTGATGTGAAGCACAGTGTTTATGTGAGGCACAGTGCACAGTGAGGCACAGTGTTTATGTGAGGCACAGTGTTTATGTGAGGCATGCACAGTGCTTATGTGAGTGAGGCACAGTGTTTATGTGGCAGTGAGGCACAGTGCTTATGTGAGGCACAGTGTTTGTGAGGCACAGTGCTTATGTGAGGCACAGTGCTTATGTAATGCACAGAGGCACAGTGCTTATGTAATGCACAGTGCTTATGTGAGGCACAGTGAGGCACAGTGCTTATGTGAGGCACAGTGCTTATGTGAGGCACAGTGAGGCACAGTGCTTATGTAAGGCACAGTGAGGCACAGTGCTTATGTAATGCACAGTGAGGCACAGTGCTTATGTACAGTGAGGCACAGTGCTTATGTAATGTGAGGCACAGTGAGTGAGGCACAGTGCTTATGTGAGGCACAGTGTTTATGTGAGGCACAGTGAGGCACAGTGAGGCACAGTGCTTATGTAAGGCACAGTGAGGCACAGTGCTTATGTAATGCACAGTGAGGCACAGTGCTTATGTAAGGCACAGTGAGGCACAGTGCTTATGTAAGGCACAGTGCTTATGTGAGGCACAGTGAGGCACAGTGCTTATGTAAGGCACAGTGAGGCACAGTGCTTATGTAAGGCACAGGGGTGGTGTTAATGTTAGTGTTAGTGGTGGCTGTGTTCAGGTTGTTCTCCTGTCCTCTTCAGTTAGGGATCTTTCCTACGTTGCGGGAGGAGACGGAGCGTATCGTGTCCACGCACATTCGGGAGCGTGAGAGTCGAGCCAAAGACCAGGTGAGACGTCACCCCGCAGACGTTCTGTCTGATCAGCTGCTTGTCTGCGCAGCTCCGTCACCTCCGGCTGAAGGGGCGCAGTTGGATCTGCCAGTGTCTGTCGGCCCCTACCGACTGTTTCGTGCTGTAATGTCTCTGAATAGGTCTTGCTTTCGATCGAGATCCAGCTGTCCTACATCAACACCAACCATGAGGACTTCATCGGATTTGCAAAGTAAGTTGATCACAGCCCCCATGAGCAGGTGGAGCTCCATACTGGATGAGTTCTCTCTCCCTCTTTCTCTATCTCCGTGTCTCCAGTTTTCCCATCTGTGTTTTATTTTTTGTAGCGCCCAGCAGAGAAACAATCCCACCAGTAAAAAGGCCTCTGCAGGGAACCAGGTGAGTGTGTGTCCCCCCCGCCGACCCTGACCATGCGCTGCTGTGAGCGTCTGCTTGCATTAATAAAGACCACAGCACACAACACTCCTGGGTGCTGTCTGGTGTTCCCTGTGTTGTGTTTTACTGTTAATAACCACTAATGTTTGACAGTGTGATCCAGGAGTGTATTACATTAATATGGCTGTCCGTAGTATCTCTGTCCCTCCCACTACCTGCTTCTTCCTACACACTGAATGGGTCATTCCACCCCTACCTCAAATTTAATGGGTCATTCCACCCCTACCTCAAATTTAATGGGTCATTCCACCACGCTTTCCAAATGTCTGACATAGCTGTAATCTGAAGGCCACGTAGGCCCTAGCACAGTGTTCCCTTTAGGATTCAACTTCCACCTTTAACCCATGCCGGTTCCTCTCCCGATCCACCCTGTCCTTTCCCCATCGTCTCCAATCAGTCGCTCTTTTGCACTACATAACCTGTCCTGCAGAGGTCACTGTCAGTCAGCGTAAATAGATATAAATCCCTTATTAAACATACATTTCTGTTTTATCAGTTTACTGTGTTTTTGTGGTTAAAGCTGTGATCAGCGCTGTGCCTTCATTTCTATATTATATTTGAGACTTGTATGAAGAATATGTGAATAATGTGTTTTGTGAATGGTCTGCAGGTCTTGTTGTGCCTCCAGCAGGGGGCGCATGGCTGCAGGTGCCAATCTAATGCCTTTGTTTTCTCTCCTGATATTTTAGGGTGCAGCTGCTCCACCCCCCAGTCAAATTGTACGAGCCCAGTGTCTGTAAGCCTTGCTACTGTCAACCGTCGTCATGTCGCTTTGCTCTGTGTGTGTGTGTGTGTGTGTGTGTGTGTGTGTGTGTGTGTGGGGCCGGGGGTGTGTGTGTGTGTGTGTGTGTGTGTGTGTGTGTGTGTGTGTGTGTGACTGCAGAAGCGGCTCAGTTCTCACCCCTGCTGTAGGGAGATGTGGTGCATGATGGAGGGTCTGTTAACCACCACTGTCCTACTGCACAGTCAGACCCACATCTGTCCTGCTTAAAGGATTCACACCCACTTGTGGATAACAAGTCCTGCCTTTTCTCATCTTTTGTCCATTATGTAAATTAGCTAAATGTTTTTGCACAGACTTCTTCTTCTTCTACGTTTTGACCCTTGACCCTCTGTCCCCACTGTCACCACTGTTGTCAGTGAAAGGCACCTCTGCTTTTTCCTAACACTGCTGTCTGAGACTGAATCTGGATTTTGAGTATATCAGGCTGCAATCTTAGTGTGTGTGTGTGTTAATGTTTATAACAGATCTGAATCGACTCCAGTGGAACTTTCATATTCATTGCTCCTGAGCTTAAGCCATCCTGTGTGCGTGTGTGTGCGTGCGTGCGTGCGTGTGTGTGTGTGTGTGCGTGTGTGTGTGTGTGTGCGTGTGTGTGTGTGTGTGCGTGTGTGCGTGCGTGTGTGTGTGTGTGTGTGTGTGTGTGTGTGTGTGTGTGTGTGCGTGCGTGCGTGTGTGTGTGTGTGTGTGTGTGTGTGTGTGTGTGTGTGTGCGTGCGTGCGTGTGTGTGTGTGTGTGGTACTGAGTTAAGTCTTTGAAATGTGGTGCTCCGAGGGTCCTGGATTTAGATGTTTTGTATTTTTTTGTGTTTGCTTATTGAGTTTGCTGGATTGTTATTAATGTGAGGGAAGCGTGCTGAGCCTGGTGGGGTCTGGAGGGTCAGGACGCCCCTGTCCCACTGAGCTGTGGGCCGTGCCCCCCCCCCGCGGCCGTTAGCCAGCCTGTGTTTCCCCTTCTCTCTCCACCTCCACCCCGTCATCCCTCTGTTCCCTCTCATCCCTCCGGCCATGCAGACTCTAATTTTATCCTCTGCTTCCTCCAGCTTCTTCCACGCCGTTCTTCCTTTTCCTCTGCAGGCCCGAGCTGTCACACACACACACACACACACACACACCACCCCGTCCACCAGCACTGTTTGAAATACCCACTGTTTGAGTTCGTCATCAACCACTTTTAAAACACGTACAGACAGTGGAGGGTTTCCTCACTTTTAATGCCCTTCTTTTGACATTCTAAACACTCACAGTGATTCATAAGGCTTGTTTATTACATTTCTTTTTCAAATTACCCCCTTTAAGCCCCGCCCCTCCCCACCCTGTCAGTCATCACCCATCCGCCTCTTTCTCGCTCCTGACCCCTCCCTCTCACTCTGCAGGTGATCCGGAAGGGCTGGCTCACCATCAGCAACATCAGTCTGATGAAGGGCGGGGCCAAGGAGTACTGGTTCCTGCTGACAGCCGAGAGCATTTCCTGGTTCAAAGATGACGAGGTGAGACCAGCTCACCACACGCTCGCCGCTGCTCTCTCACTCACCCCCTGCGGTCCATCAGTTTAAATCATTCTTACATAACGGCCGTTCAGAAGAAGAAAAAGTTTGGGCTCGGGTGGTGTGACGCTGTGAGGAGGAGGCCCCGCCCCCTTTGCCCTCCCCTCACGACGCCGGCGCTCTGGGGTCTTGGCGAGTCGCGATTGGCTGGCCGACACGTCCGTCACGCTGTGTGGCCTGCCAGGCGGGCTGCCATCTGTCTGCCTGTCTGTGCCTGCTGTACAGGTGCAGGAAGTTCTGCACAGCAAGTGTAGACAGGCAGACAGACAACGCTCTCAGCCAATGGCGGCGCGGCCTGCCACTGGGAAACGTGGGTGGGAGGGAACACGCAGGAGGAACCACTTGGCACACGTACACTTACATAACACATACACGTTTGTGAACAGGGACTCACGCCAAAAGTGTGTTTATTCTTTAAACTAGTTTTGCAAACTCTTAGCACGTCTCTGAAAGACCTGGGTGTGGAGGGCAGCACTGGCTGGAGGACAACGTGTGGAAGTTCTGCAGGAGTGATCAGAGGAGCGTTGGTCTACACGGCTGGGTTAGGAGCGGTCCGCCTGAAACCTCTCTGTCCACCACTTCACTGCACGCATTCTCTACCTTCTTCCTTCTGTCTTTTCTCCTTTTGCGTTTCCTTTTCCTTACCACCTCCCTCTCTCACCTCCCTCTCTCTCTGCCCTGTACGTCTACAGCCACTCTGACGCCCCCCCCATACTTTCATTCTCTCTCCCTCTCCCTCTCTCTCTCTCTCTCCCTCTTTTGGGAATTGAGGCATTTGGATCAGATCACACTGACACAGCTGGATCACCCCCAAGCCAAACACACACACTCTCTCTCTCATACACACACACACACACACAAAGGTCCTGGACCAATTCCAAACGACTAGACGAATAAACACACAGTAATACAAACACAAACACAGAACGATATGAAACCCCACATGTGCATATAAATTGGACATAGCATAACTTCAGGCATAAAGACTTGCACAAATATTACTGTGTTTTAAGCAGTCGCCCATGTGAACACCCAGAGTCCCTAGTGAAGCCAAAATCCTGCGCACCACGCTGACGACATGCAGGCCCACACACCGACTCTTACGTTTGTGCCGAGCGACGTCGGCTCAGCCCGGCCGCGTTTTCAGGCTTACAGTGGCGGCGTTTTACCGTGAGCATCACTTACTGTCTAACGCGTGAATATTCTGCTTTCACATTTCTGGCAACATTCTACAAGAAACCATCAACTCATTTAACAAACAATGACACTGAGATTCCACGTTACCGTTCACACATGCGAAAACTCATTGTTTAAAAGAGCAAAAAGATCGTCAGAAGAACTGTTGTGGGTAATCACATTAAACATGAGTCCAAACTGCTTTCAGGGTGCGTTTGAAACCACATTCATAGAAGTAATACTGACTGAAAGCGCTGAGCTACAAAACACTTCAAGACATCGTGATTGTAAAAACGTGGATGCAGAAGCCTGTCTGCTGAACCTCTGAACGCCTGGCTGATCCATTATGGTGTGTGTGCTGCTAACCTGGGCTGTGTAACCGATGCCCTTCTGTGTGGAGCTCCTCGCTAAGCAGCATTTGAGACGCGCGGAAGTGTTTGTCAACTACACTTCTGTACCTTCGTCCCTGTAGCTGTGTGTGTGTGTGTGTGTGGAGTCTCCTCATCCCGTCGCTCTTCTGTGGCTTTCAGTACGTTTCTCTTGCATTCGTCTTTATTTCACACGTCATCAGTCTTGTGTTTCGACTGTTTCTCTCCACCCCCCCCTCTCACTTTCTCCGTGTGTGTGTGTGGCTGGCAGTCTCTCTGGGACCATACACATTCCTGGCTGGAAAATTGTAAGTCTTTGTCCAAACATCAGCCTCCAAGAGCCTGCCGAGAAAGACGGAGAGAGCGAGGGAAGGAGAGAGAGAGAGAGAGAGAGAGAGAGAGAGAGAGAGATCCCTCACGGTTGTCTCCTACACCGTCCTAGCCCCCTGCTGCTTGTCGTAGAAACTGGTCACACACACAGCTAAACGTTGTCAACATTGACAAGGCGGATTTGAAATCTTTCATGCTTCTTTTCTCATTAGTGTATGAATACACCTACATCAGCCACTAATATCTCCCTCCACACACACACACACACACGTGTAGTCTCTGTGCTACTAGTGTTCTTTTTTGGTGCCGTTGCTTTGGGTAAATGAGTCCAACACTAAACAGACACACATTCCTGTAGCAACCCCCCACCCCCACCCCTCCTCTCCCCTTCTCTCTCCCCCTCTCTCTCTCTCTCTCTCTCCCTCTCTCTCCCTCTCCCTCTCTCTCCCTTTCACAGCTGCCCTGCGTGAGGGAAAACAGATGACTTCCCCAGCCCCTCTCTCCCGCAACAATCACTGTCTCTTCACCTCGGTGTCCATGCGCGCATGTTTTAATATCCACGTATCACAGCATGTTAACATATACAGGGTTCTCGAGAGGACACTGTGTGTGTGTGTGTGTGTGTGTGTGTGAAGGCTGGTGTAACTACATCCTCTGATCCCAGGCCTGTGCTATTATCTGTTCCTGCATTTGCAGTAATGGTACTGAAAGCGCTCCTCAGTACCCAGACCTGACTCCCTGTGCTCAGCACCCTCCGTGCGGGTCACTGCTGAGTCCACAGCACTCGTCATCTCACTCACATTCATTCTTACCGTTTCTTGGGGTTTTTCCACTTATGCTAAACATGCAAAAATCTCACGCTTGTGTCGTAAATACGTTTAGATGCAGCTAAAGCGTCCACAGTCCTCAGAACCCCAGGCACATCTCTGCTCAACACAAAGCCAGAAGATCTGACCAGCCTTAACCCACAGCCATTACGATCTGACACACAGCAGCATGAATGACCACACACTGTACAAACCTCAGTAAACTCCAGCATAAACGCCGGACAAAGACATAACAACCGCACACAGGATCGGCTGGAGTGCAGAAGGTGAGGTAGATGGAGCTGCCCCATACTGCCCCGTACTCCCCCCGACAGAGGTCAGAGGTCAGCTCTCTGGGAGGGCACGTCTTCTGCTGCAGGCAAGTGAGGCCACCCCATGCACAGTCTAACCAATGTGCAGACTACTGTACATCAGTATGATCCTGAACAGGTAGTCTGAACACTGGGATGACGGAGCAGGATATAGTTCCATCCCTCTCTCTCTCTTTCTCTCTCTCTCTTTCTCTGTCTATGTTGACTGTTGCTCAGCCCATTCCTGCTGGCCCAGACACTCACAGGAGGAGGTGGAAGATAGAAAATAAACAAGATAGAAATAGTCTCCATCTCTCTCTCTCTCTCCCTCTCTTTCTCTTGCTCTCTTTCTCTCTCTCTCTTTCTCTTTCTCTTCCTGGTGGAGGTGAAGAGAAACGCTGAGGTCCGGAAGCGGCACTCCGGAGTTCTGCCGTCTGGCCCGTCGGGTTCTTGCTCGGAGTCCGAGGGGGCCGCCCTGGCGCTGGAGCCGGAGTCGCCACCGTGCTCTTCCCTCGCTACGCCGCGCTCCAGTATCCAGTCCTGACGTGGCACGTTTCGCTCCCACAGCCGGCTGTCTGGCAGTGCATTTAGGGAAGGCATAGCGAAAGAACGAGGGAGTGAGAGAGCAGGCGGGAGAGAGAGAGGGAGAGAGAGAGAGAGAGCAGGAGAGAGGGAGGGACCCACTAGCCATATAAGGTCTGATGGGACCCTGGGGAAATCGATTTTTTGGAGTGGTCCGTCGTTGTGCTATCACACTTTTTTTTTTTGCTTTTTGCTTTTTTGCAGGATTTTCGATCCTTCGCTTCGCCGCTCCGTCGTCCACACCTCCACCAGCAGTGCTTCACTCCCTCTCTCCCTCTCTCCCTCTGTCTCTCTCTCTGTCTTTCTCTCTGTATACCCAGTCCTTCTCTGGACTTTTTTCCTGCCCCATCTCTCTCTCTCTCTGTCCCCCCCCCCCCTCTTTTCCTTTCTCTCCTTTTCTCTCTCTCCCTCCCTCTCTCTCTCTCTCTCTCACCTCCCCCCCCACCTCTCCTCTGCTAAAGCGGTACCAGATGTTGTAGTCTTAACGCCAGCCAGTCTTTTCGGACCTTTTTTTTTTTCAACCTCTAAAAACCTCGGCAGGAAGTGGGCCCCACTGAACGGGGAGAAAAGAGAAAGTTTCAGAGGGGGATCAGTGGAGCAGGGGTGTGAAATGTGAGTGGGAGAGGGTGAGGAGTGGGGGCAGAAGAGTGAGGAAGGCATCAGGAGAGGGTGCGGGACAGGACGTGGGACAGGACGTGAGACAGGACGTCAGACTGGTCTCTCTGACCGGCTTTGCGTAGTTCCCTCCTCTGGCCCGGGCCGCAGATGCTGCCGTTAGACGCGACCTCCACCTCTGCCAGGACCTCCACCTCTGTCAGGACCTCCACCTCTGCCAGGACCTCCACCTCTGTCAGGGGAGTTTTGCGCTCCCTTCATTCTTTGGCACCCCCCTCTGCCTCCTTGTCTCCAACTTCTTCTCTGCGCCGTTATTCACAGTGTAATCCAAGCCGTTTCCTGAGACCCTGGCCCCTCCTGGTCAGGAGGAGGGGGAGACCCCCCCCCCCCCCTTTGAGAAATGCTGTGTTGCAGGGGCTCAGGCTGAGTAATGGCTTCCACATGTGGGCCTTCTCTTTCTATCTTTCAATCCCTCTTTCATTCTTTTTCTCTCCTTCTCTCATACCTCCCACTTTTACTCCCCCTTCACTTCTTCATAGTCTCCCTCGCAGCTGGGCTGACTGTGATTACACGGATATAGATCTGTACGACTCCCAGAGTTATTAAAGCTGATTAGTGTTAAACATAAAAGTCGCACTATTGGGGTTAATCTGTGAAACAGTCGAATGTGATTTTATTGGATTCTGGTTGCTGTAATTTGGGTGTTTGTAGATTTTTGCTTTCCAAGGCAGAAATAATCAATAAAGTTTCCAGTGACAAACGCTACTGCTCATGTGACTCCAAACACTCCAGTCGCTTTTCTCTTTGAGTCTTTCTGGTAACAGTTACGTCCAACAGATTTTTCCAGTGCTTGAAATGTTTCTGAAATATTTATACATTGTTTTTTTTTCTGCATGTTTTCTATTATGTTGTTAGTTCAATTTTTTTTCATATGCCATTTTCAGTTCAGAAATGAATTTGGATGCATTTAGTTCTGAAAAAACAACTACACTTTTTTTTTGGTAGATGTACGGCGTGGCAACCTCTACACAATATTCTGCCATTTTTCCAACTATTTTCCATTTTGGATTTGTTTTCATAAGCAGAATCTCAGTCGGCATTGGCAGCAGAAACATGCTCTCCCCAGTACTGACCACTGACACTCCCATGGGGGGGGGCTACACTGGCTTGTTGTGGGTACATGCGTATTCCTGACACGGGACGTTGCTAGGTGACCGAACACTGTAGTTGTCGTCTTCTGGAGAGATGAGACTAGTTCACAGGAAGGCAGTCTTGGCACCACCAGCCCATAGAGACTATGGCACGAATTACTCTGCATTGGCCCAGTCATCTGATCACCAATCCCTGCATTGGCCCAGTCAGCTGATCACCAGTCCCTGCATTGGCCCAGTCAGCTGATCACCAGTCCCTGCATTGGCCCAGTCAGCTGATCACCAATCCCTGCATTGGCCCAGTCAGCTGATCACCAATCCCTGCATTGGCCAAGTCATCTGATCACCAATCCCTGCATTGGCCCAGTCATCTGATCACCAATCCCTGCATTGGCCCAGTCATCTGATCACCAATCCCTGCATTGGCCCAGTCAGCTGATCACCAGTCCCTGCATTGGCCCAGTCAGCTGATCACCAATCCCTGCATTGGCCCAGTCAGCTGATCACCAATCCCTGCATTGGCCCAGTCATCTGATCACCAATCCCTGCATTGGCCCAGTCAGCTGATCACCAGTCCCTGCATTGGCCCAGTCATCTGATCACCAATCCCTGCATTGGCCCAGTCATCTGATCACCAATCCCTGCATTGGCCCAGTCAGCTGATCACCAATCCCTGCATTGGCCCAGTCAGCTGATCACCAATCTCTGCATTGGCCAAGTCAGCTGATCACCAATCCCTGCATTGGCCCAGTCAGCTGATCACCAATCTCTGCATTGGCCCAGTCATCTGATCACCAATCCCTGCATTGGCCCAGTCATCTGATCACCAATCCCTGCATTGGCCAAGTCAGCTGATCACCAATCCCTGCATTGGCCCAGTCAGCTGATCACCAATCTCTGCATTGGCCCAGTCAGCTGATCACCAATCCCTGCATTGGCCCAGTCATCTGATCACCAATCCCTGCATTGGCCCAGTCATCTGATCACCAATCCCTGCATTGGCCCAGTCATCTGATCACCAGTCCCTGCATTGGCCCAGTCATCTGATCACCAATCCCTGCATTGGCCCAGTCAGCTGATCACCAATCCCTGCATTGGCACCTGTGTAAAAGCAGCGAAGATATGAAACATCATCCCAGTGCATCTTCCAGGCTGCAGTCCAGACCCATTTATATGGTGTGCACATGGCTTAGATTTCTATTCCACACAAGGCTCGAAAATTAACTTACGATTCTTTACTGGAAAGGGGTTTTGAAGTTATTTAAAGACAGAGGAAGGAGGAATGTCTCAGTCAAAAGACAGGGGAGCTCCACAGTATGATTTGTGAGGAGGAAAAACTTGGGTAACACTCAAGCCAATGGGATTTATTGGAATTGAATGGATCAATCTCAGAGCCACCCAGTCATGTGATGTGCTAGCTGCTTGTGATGTTGGCTGAGTTCTTCCCACCTGCTTTCGGTTCCAGTGGAGTTTACGGGACTGTTACTCTGCTTTAAAGGCACCACTTGCCCGTTGGTCGTCCAGGAGGTTGTTAGGTTGTGATATCTGTGGGCTGTGGACTGTTCGTGGGTGGGTTCTTGAGCCCACTGTGAGATGGACTCTTGTTTCAAAAGCTTGACCTTTGACCTTTGCACGGTGTTTGAACCCTCAGGAGAAGGAGAGGAAGTACATGCTGCCTCTGGATAACCTGAAGGTGCGGGACGTGGAGAAGACTTTCATGTCCAGCAAGCATGGATTTTCTGTCTTTAACACTGAGCAGAGGTCAGTCACGTGCGTGCGCGCACACACACGCACACACCCACACACACACACACAGAATATGGTATGGGTTCATGGGTTTGTATTTGAGTGGTTTTCAGAATGCGTGAGGCCTTAGACTGGGAGCTGGAGACACAGCTAGTTACAGACAAACCACAATCCACTGACTCACAGCTCAGCACTCACATTGACAAGAGTGTGTGTGTGTGTGTGTGCATGTTTCCCTAGCCACTAGCAGAAGTTCATGACACACTCACAGTTTTTCTGTGATTTATCATTAGATGGTTAGGGAAAGGATACAGATTCGTAAGAACCTCGGAGCTCCTCCCACATTCCTGGTTGGTTGGTGTTTTAGCTGTATCTCTGCTCCTGGGCCTGTATCTCTGCCCCTGGGCCTGTATCTCTGCCCCTGGACCTGTATCTCTGTCCCTGGGCCTGTATCTCTGCTCCTGGGCCTGTATCTCTGCCCCTGGGCCTGTATCTCTGTCCCTGGGCCTGTATCTCTGTCCCTGGACCTGCATCTCTGTCCCTGGACCTGCATCTCTGTCCCTGGGCCTGTATCTCTGCCCCTGGGCCTGTATCTCTGCCCCTGGGCCTGTATCTCTGCCCCTGGGCCTGCATCTCTGCCCCTGGGCCTGTACCTCTGTCCCTGGGCCTGTATCTCTGCCCCTGGACCTGTATCTCTGTCCCTGGGCCTGTATCTCTGCTCCTGGGCCTGTATCTCTGCTCCTGGGCCTGTATCTCTGCTCCTGGGCCTGTATCTCTGCTCCTGGGCCTGTATCTCTGCCCCTGGACCTGTATCTCTGCCCCTGGACCTGTATCTCTGTCCCTGGGCCTGTATCTCTGCTCCTGGGCCTGTATCTCTGCTCCTGGGCCTGTATCTCTGCCCCTGGACCTGTATCTCTGTCCCTGGGCCTGTATCTCTGCTCCTGGGCCTGTATCTCTGCTCCTGGGCCTGTATCTCTGCTCCTGGGCCTGTATCTCTGCTCCTGGGCCTGTATCTCTGCTCCTGGGCCTGTATCTCTGCCCCTGGACCTGTATCTCTGCCCCTGGACCTGTATCTCTGCCCCTGGGCCTGTATCTCTGCCCCTGGACCTGTATCTCTCTGTTGTGTCTGGCTGTCTGTCCTCTGCTCACCCCGCTGGACTGTGTGCTCTGCTATCCTGGCTGCTCTCTGAGTGTCCTTAGTGTTCATTACGGTCAGACACAAACTGAGCAGACTGGAGTCAGGACCAGTGGCCACAGTGACACACACACACACGTACACAAACGCGCATGCAGACAAACACACATCCTTGTATTCTGATATTTATTTTTCCTTATGAGAACCAGCCAGGTAAAAATCTTTTCCTATCATCATGGGGAAATTTTGGCTTGCACAAAGAACTTGCACACGAACGTACTCGTACACACACATACACACATGTATACACACACAAACACAGATGCGGTGTGGTAAGATAATACACTCTGCAATAAACGACAACAGTAAACACAGCGAACCTGTGGCGGTCACGTTTGATGATCTCTCACTCATGTCAATCTTCTCTAAGTCCCGCCCTCCTCTCTCCCTCTCAGACATGCAGTAGACAACTGCCTGCAACATTCAGCAAAAACCTGTTTCAGTGCATTTCTCACTATCTCTCTCTATCTCTCTTTCACTCACTCACTTTCACACACACACATACTTTTTCTCTCTGAGGCACACACACACACACACATGCACACACACACACACACACACACAGATGCTTGGACACATGCATACACACTGTGCCAGTGGTGTGTAATGTTACACTCTGTGCAACTTGGTGCCAGAGATGATGTCAAAGGGCAAAAGCCTGTGTGTAAGAGTGATGACATTAGCCTGGTATGGGGGATTCTGGGTAGGCTGAACAACAGCACTGCAGACACACAAAAACACACATTAATGCTGTGTGGGTTGGTGGGGGTTTGGCGATTGGGGTTGTGTAGTTGTGTGGGTGTAGGCGTGTTGGGGTGAGGGAATGTAAGTATGTGAGGGTGAGGGTGTGTGAGGGTGTAGGTGTTTTGGTTTAGGCTTGGGGTGTAGGTATGTGATTGAATTGGGTTGGGGGTGTGGATTTGGTATGGAGGTGTGTAAGTGTTTCGGGTATAGGTGTAGGTGTATGGAGGTGTGTAAGTGTTTCGGGTATAGGTGTAGGTGTATATAGGTGTAGGTGTATGGAGGTGTGTAAGTGTTTCGGGTATAGGTGTAGGTGTATGGAGGTGGAGGTGTAGGTGTATGGAGGTGTGTAAGTGTTTCGGGGTATAGGTGTATGGAGGTGTAGGTGTAGGTGTATGGAGGTGTAGGTGTATGGAGGTGTGTAAGTGTTTGGTAAGTGTTTATAGGTGTAGGTGTATGGAGGTGTGTAAGTGTTTCGGGGTATACAGTGGGGAGAACAAGTATTTGATACACTGCTGATTTTTCAGGTTTTCCCACTTGCAAAGCATGTAGAAGACTGTAATTTTTATCATAGGTACTCATCAACTGTGAGTGATGGAATCTAAAACAAAAATCCAGAAAAATACATTGTATGATTTTTAAATAATGGTGTGTAAGTGTTTCGGGTATAGGTGTAGGTGTATATAGGTGTAGGTGTATGAAGGTGTGTAAGTGTTTCGGGAGGTATAGGTGTAGGTGTATGGAGGTGGAGGTGTAGGTGTATGGAGGTGTGTAAGTGTTTCGGGGTATAGGTGTAGATGTGTGGAGGTGGTGGCTCCATGCACGGATGTTAATAGGCCGCATTTGTAATGCGCGGTATAAGACCGGGTACAGGCGTAGGTGCGCACGGACGTGGACAGATGGAGTGCGTGCTGTTCGGGCAGGTGCGCAGACGTACGATAGGTGCAGGCGTACGGATGCGGATACGAGGTGTGCATGGTCGCGTAAGGTTCTGGCATAGGGTGCACGCACGGATACAGGCGTACGGATATGCAGGCGTAATGGATGCGTGCTGCCCGGCACAGGCGCAGCCCACGGATATGCGCAAGGCTCCGGGCACAGGCAGACGTACGGAGGCGCGGGGCGTTCGGGGCACAGGCGGCAGACGTACGGAGCGCGTGTTGCCCGGGGCACAGGTGCAGACGTACGGAGGTGCGCGTTCGGGCATAGGTGCAGATCTACGGAGCGCGCGCTGCCCGCTATTGCGGCGCTCATGCACGGACGCATAGGCGTACGAAATGCGCACGCACCGGGCACAGGCGCAGGCGTACGATGCGATGCGAGTACGGATGCGGCTGCCCGGCACAGGCGCAGACGCATGGATGGGGGGGGGCCCGGGCCGGGGGAGGGTGGGTTTCGCCCCGGGGAAAGGACGGGCGGCGCCTCGGGCCGGGGGGCCAAGGGGAAGGGCCAAAGCCGGGAGCCAAGGGAGGGGGGGACGTGGGATGGTGGGGCCCGGGGGGGGCCCCAAGGTGGGGGAGGGTCGGTGCGGGGACAGGCGGGCGAAGGTTTGGAAGGGCCGGGGCCTTTTAACGGCAGGGAGCGGGCCCCCCCGGGGGCCCCGGAAGGGGCAAGGCGGGCCGGGGGAAGGGCCGGGGGGGCGTTGGCCGGGGGGGGAGGCCCTGGGGCCCGGCAAGGGCAGACGCGGGGCGCGGGGGGCCCAAAGGGGGCCCCCGGGCCGAAACGGCGGGAACGACGAAAAGGGGGGGGGACGGGCGCGGGGCGAAAAGGGAGGATGCGGTTTCCGGACGGGGGGGAGCCGGGGAAACAGGGCCCCGGCCAGGCCAGGGGGGCGCCCCCCCAGGGGGGGGCGAGGGGGGTTTTCCCAGGGCAGACGTGGTTTGCGGGGGGCCCAAGGGGAGGCGGATGGGGGCCCCCCGGGGGGGGGGTTTTGGGGGGGCCCCGGGGGACGAAAAGGTTTGGGCAAGGGGGCCACGGGGCCGCACGGGGCGAACCCCGGGGGGGCCCCCGGCGAGGCGAGGGGGGCGGATGGCAGGGGGGGGCGGCCCGGCCCCAGGGCCCGAACCCAGGGGCGCCAGGCGGGATGCGAGGCGAGAACGGGTTCCCGGGGAGGCGCAACGGGAAGGGGGGCGCCCGGGCCGGGGAGGCGCGGGGGGGGAAAGGGGAAAAGGGGGCCCGGCCGGGCGAAAGGGTCCGGGGGGGGCGCCCCCGGGAGGGGAAAGCGGCGACAGGGGCAGGCGCACGGGGGAGGCGCACGGATTCCCGGGGCCAACGGGCCCCCCCCCGGGGCCCCCGGGGGGGGGGGAAAAAAGGGGGCCCCCCCCGGGGTTGGGGGGCGAGGGCAAAAGCGGGAACCCCCCAGGGCTGTCGGATCGGGGAGAATGGATTCCGACAGGCGGGGGATTTGAGCCCGCCGGGGCGGGCCCCGGGAAAGGGGGGCGGAGCGGCCAGGCCGGGGGGGGCGGCCGGGGGGAGCGCGGGCCCCGGCACGGGGCAGGCGCACCGGGGGGGGCACGATGGATGCCAAAGGGGGGGCCGGGAGCGCAGGGGGGCGCAGGCAGGGGGCGAGGTCCCCCGCCAGGGGGGTTGGCGCCCCCGAAGCGCCTTCAAGGCGCAGGGATGGGGGCGGAAAGGGCCGCCGGCCAGGGGAAGGCCCGGGTAGGGCGTTCCCCAAAGGGGGAAAGGGCGGAAGTCCCGGGGGGCGCAAAACGAGGGGAAAGGGGGTCCCCCCCGGGGCCCGGGGCGAGGGCGCGAAAACCGGCACAGGGCAGGGGCGGGGAGGGGGCCGGGGGGGCGGGCGGCCAACCCGGGGAAACGGGCCGGGGCCCGGGGGCCCGGCGCGGGGACGGCGAACGGCCCGGGGGGCCAGGGGCGCAGGCGCACGGATACGGCAGTGCCCCCCGGGGAGGGCAGGGGGGCGAGCGCGGGCGCCCGGCCCGGGCCCGGGGAGGGGGGGGGAAAGGTTTTCCCCCGGGGCCGGCCGGAGGGGGAAGGGGCAGGGGGGTGCCCCGGCCGGGGGGAAGCGAGGTCCCGCCGCCCGGAAAAAGGGGCCCCGGTCGGGTTTTAAGGGGCCCCGGGGCGGGGCCCAGGGAGGGGCACGGAAGGGGCCTTGGGGACAGGGGCAGGCGACGGGTGGGGCAGCGCCCGGGGGGTGTCCCGGGGGGGGGGCGCATTTTGGGGGCAGGATTTGGGGGGGGCCCGGCCGGGCACCCGGCGAGACGGGATGAAGGGCCGGGGAAGGGGAGGCGACGGTCGGGGCAGGGAGGGATGCGGGCCCCGGGGGAGGGCAGGGAGGGAAAGGGGGGCCCTTTGCCGGGGGGAAAAGGGGGGCCCTTTGGGACAGGCGCAGGCGCCCAATGGTGGCCGGCGGTCGGGAGGCGCAGGCGGGCGCAGGGGGGGGCAGGCGCGGAGGGGTGGGGCACGGGGCGGGGGCCGGGAAGGGCAGGCGACGGGGGATGCGACCCCGGGCGCGGCCGGAGCGGGGGGGCGGCGCACGAGGGCCCCGGGCCCGGGGGCGCACGGGGGAAAGGCCCGGGGGCCAAGGAGGCGCAGGGCATGGGGCAGGGCCAGGCGGGGCGGGGCCCAAACCAGGCCCCGGGCAGGGACGGGCCGGGGCCCGGCGGGGGGGAGGGGCCAAAGGGGCGAGGTGGGGGCCGGCCCGGGCGGGCGGCGGGGCCGGGGGCCGGGGGAAATGCATCCAGGACGACGGCTGGACAGGGACATTTGGCGCAGGCGGATGGGGGGGGTCGGATGCGCGGGTGTGGCCCGGGCCCGCGCGAGACCCGGGCCCGGTTCCCCCCGGCCCGGCGGGCCCTGGATGGCCCCCATTGCGCGAGGCCCAAGCCGGGCCGAAAGCCAACCCGCACAGGCCACGGATGGAGCGGGGGGGGGGCCCCCCACAGGCGAGGCGTAAACAAAAGCGGGTTTTCCGGGAGGCCGAGGGGGGCCCCGGGGCCCCACACGGGGCGGCCAAAACCGGCCCCAAAAAAGGCCGGGAAAGGGGCCAAAGGGGGGCCCGGGGAGCGGGGCAGGGGGCGGGCCGGCGGGCGCCCGGGGGGCCCGGCGGGCAAGGGTGCGGGCCCGGGGACAGGGCCGGGGGGGAAAGGGGCTGCCCCGGGAAAGGGGGGCCAGGGGGAGGGGAGGAAAAGGGGGGCGCTTGGGGGGCCGGAGCGGGCCCGGGGAGGGAGGGGGCGGCCCGGGGAGGGGGGGCCGGGCCCGGGCAAAAGGGGGGAGGGGGGGAAAAAGGCGCATTAAGGGGGCAGCGGAAACCCCCTAAACCCGGGGAGGGGGGGGGCATTCCGAGGGGGCCCGGGGCCCCGGGGCCCGGCGAAAAAGGGGGCCAGGGGGCCCCGGGGGGAAGGGGGGGATGCGAGGGCAAGGGGGCGCAAGACCCGGAAGGGGGGTGGGGGCCCCCAAGGGAGGC
>JAGXOD010000021.1:17010000-17037500 GCA_020368025.1 Brachyhypopomus occidentalis | reverse complement strand
GCCACGCCCTCTCCATGTGACACCTAAGCCACGCCCCCCTAGCGGCCACAGTTAACACTAGGCTGTTTTCTAAGTGGGAGAGTCATGTGACAGATCTGCCCAGTGATGGGTCATCAGCTGCTCACAGTGCTGCATTATTAAACGCTGCTCTCCTCTCTTCTCCTCCTCTCTTTTCCTTTCTTCTCCTCCTCTCTTCTCTCCTCCTCTCCTCTCTTCTCCTTTCTTCTCCTCCTCTCTTCTCCTCTCCTCTCTTCTCCTCCTCTCTTCTCCTCTCCTCTCTTCTCCTCTCTTCTCCTCTCCTCTCTTCTCCTCTCCTCTCTTCTCCTTTCTTCTCCTCCTCTCTTCTCCTCTCCTCTCCTCTCCTCCTCTCTTCTCCTCCTCTCTTCTCCTCACCTCTCTCCTCTCTGCAGGTGAAGGAGTTTATCCACTCAGAGTTGCTGGCTCAGCTGTATTCCAGCAGTGACCAGTCCGCTCTGATGGACGAGTCTCCAGAACAGGCCCTGCGCAGGGAGGAGGTGCTGCGTACCCACTCGGCCCTGAAGGAGGCGCTGGCCATCATCACCGACATCGCCACCTCTACCACCTCCACGCCACTACCTCCGCCCGTGGACAGTTCCTGGCTGCAGACAGCCACCACCAACCGCAGGTAGGACGTGATCCTTACTAACTGCTGGAGCCCTTTACATGATGTATCAGTTTTACTGGATTAATTATAAGGATTATCTCATAGGATGATATATGTAAGTGACTCTAGCCAGTCTTTCCTGTCACTTCCTCTCTCTTTTTCACTCTCCCTCTCCATCTCTCCCTCTCCATGTCTCCCTCTCTCCATCCCCCCCTCAGATCTCCTCCAGGTCACACAGCTCTTAAGCGAGCTCCATCTGCTCCACTTGCTCCTGCTCGTGGCCCCGCCCCTCCCCTCCCCATTCGCTCTGGTTGCTCCACAACCGCCATCCCCAACCACACAGACTCCTCCTCCCAGGCGTCGGCGCGCCCCAACCGAGCCCCTCCCAGCGTGCCCAGGTAACTCACCACCAAGCACTCACACGCCACTCCTCCCTCGCAACCTCACCTGTACCAGGTGTAGCAGAACACCTGGCAGTTGCCATGGTAAACACGGGGGTAAGGAGTGCCAGAACTTCGTTACTTCTCTTCACCCCTCTGACCCCTGACCTTTCACCTGCATCAGTAGTACTGCAGTGGCTGTCTAGCGTGGATCACAGAAGTTCCTGTGAGGCAGCTCGACTGGGCGAACACGCACGACACCGTTTCACTGCCAGTGGTGCTGACACATATGGACTCTGCAGGTCTTTTTTATTTTTTTAGATTTTGAGAAATAGCTTAAATCATCCGCACGTTCACTCCATCCCTCCACAGCACACCTGAATAAACTAATCAACGCATGGTGGTCTGAGGCGGCTCTGAGCTGAAATAGGCTACATATGGGGGCCCTTATGACAAAATGCTGGCAGGATTCCAAAATCCCCCCCCCCCCGTTCCATATATAACACATTCTATAATGTTCACATTCACATTCTGTAGTGCACTGAGTTGTGTTGTTGCTCCCTGGACTAGCATGACCACTGTGTGAGTGTGAAGACTCACATCAGAAACTCATTAAAGTGCTCGTTAACGTACGTGTTAACGTGCTCTTTTATTGCTCCGTCAGAGGAATAATTTGGCCGTCGTCTCTATATACGCCAGACGTGCCCATCACCTGTCAGAAGGCGTCTGGCGTTGCAGGGTTCACCTTTCTGGTGTTGTCATCGGTGGACTGTATCCTGCTGCGTCTCCATAGCGACACCATCGGCTGCTCATTTGTGTGTGTTTGTTGATCGATGATCTAACCGCTTATGGCCGCACGTCAGAGGGGCAGGAAAGACCCCGACGACAACACAAAGATGGCGCGCTCAGAAGCGTCCTGAGTGCAGACGCCGTGAGAGTGGAGGTTACTTGAGATGGGTGGGGGTCTACTGGAAAATGTGTTTTTCATATTCTTTTCCCCAACATTCAGAACAGGCTGTTTGCACACACACACACACACACACACACACACACACACACCCCCTGCAGTCTCTCAGTGGCGCGACTTCTCGGCACAGGCAGTAAATCAGTGCGGATCTCATGGCGATTGCTGGTGGTGTTGCTCGGGTGTAGATATTCCCGTGAGTACCGGAG
The DNA here is from genome assembly GCA_020368025.1 of Brachyhypopomus occidentalis. NCBI lineage: Eukaryota > Metazoa > Chordata > Actinopteri > Gymnotiformes > Hypopomidae > Brachyhypopomus > Brachyhypopomus occidentalis. The sequence goes on along the minus strand of JAGXOD010000021.1, from coordinate 17,035,322 downwards.
CAGCGGTGAAGCACAAGTGCGACAGCGTGACGGAGGCTCTCGGGTGGAGCAGAGGAGGCGGCCGCCCACAGAGCCAACCCCGTCCGTCCCTCGGCGCGTCTCGCACCGGGACAGGAGCCCCACTCGTCAACCCTGACACCCGCGTTATGCTGGACGCTCCCCATTTGGACCGGTTCCTTTCGCTGTTCACTCCGGTTTTCCCCTCCGTCCTGCTGGCGTTGTCTCCTTCTCCCTCACACTTTGGCCCTCCGTTCGTTTCCTCTGGGTTCCGAGACGGCTCGGTTTGAACCTCCACCCTTTTCTCTCCACCCTTTTCTCTCCCCCGCCTGCTTCCCTCCTTCACTTCGCCCTGTTTTCTTCCCTCCCTCTTTCACATTCCCCCTCTCCATCACGCATGTCCCCCCTCAGACGTCTTCCCTCCCGTCCCCGCCCGTGTTGGCCCTTGCCGTGCTAGCGTCCCTCCTGCGTCCCGCGTCCACTTCCCTATCCCAGGCCCGCACGTCTGAACGGCTAAAGTTCTGACCCACTGCCCTTCACCTCATTATGTCCACCCAAGCGTTCTCATTGGTCAGCTTTGTTCTCCAATGAACAGCGTGTTTTCATTAAGTGCTCATCCCCGATTTCACCTTGATCTTGTGTGTGTGTGCAGCACAACACAACAGTACGTACACTAATAGGATTACGCCACGTAGGTTACATTTAATTTAAGAGGGTTACATTTAAAAGAAGTAAAATTCATATGATGGAAACATGTAAGACTCAATGTTGTGCTGCTGTTTTTACACCATGTGTCTGGGGTAAAAAAAAACTGATCCTGGTTCAGCACTCCTGCTTTGAGAGTGTAGATGCAGGAGCGCTGGTTAGTTTCTCTGGTGCGTATCAGAGCTGATCCTAGACCTGTGAACTGTGCACTGTGGACCCCCTCACAGTGACCTGATTTTCTCCTGCACTCTCTCTTTCACCTCGTTTCTCCTTTTTTCTTTCAGTCTCTCTGTTTATCACACTAAATTATGTTTAATAACCCGTAGCATTATGACTTTCTCCAAAATACGCCTCTGACGTTTCCAGGCTGCGAGATCTGCCTGGTTTCTTCAGACTCTGCTTTGCTTTCTTTTCCATCGTCTCTCCCTCTTCTCCTTCGATTGTCCAGCGCTTGCTGCAGATCAGGAGAAACGAGCGGCGCCCTCTCCTTCCCATCCCAGAAAGCCTCTCCCTCTGCCAACTCCATTAGAGAGTGAGATTCCTGAACCTCCACAGGGATCTTTCCTGGATCCACACTGCAGGAACGCTCCCCCTTCCCCCAACACACACACACACAGTGTTTCTGTCTCACACACTTTTAGACCCGGCCTATGACAGCCCTGAACACAGAATCAAGCACGCATGTACGCTCATGCCAGCTTAGTCTCACGGAGTCTCATGGAGAAATCATCGAGAGACAGATGTGTTATTGTGACGATCATTTCCCCAGGCTTGTCTTCAAAAAAACAAGCCCACGAAGAAAGGATTGTGAAACTGAAAACAAGTATGGCAGATACGTATCTGTTAGATGGCGAGATTTATCTCTATAGTTTTATCATCTGGTGAATTCCTTTTGGCTGGCTGATATTAGACCAGTGTCAGGAAGTATTTTAAGTTTTATGTAAGAAATTCTTTCAGAGCTAGAATGCAACACTTTTAGGTTTTTAATCACTTAGTTGTAATACGGTTTCTCAAAGTGCACATTCTGGCAAGCCATTGATTTCAAACACCCAAGCAGTTAAGTCGCGGCCGTGAGGTCATCATAAAAACAGGAGTACTCCTCTATTACTCCTCATACTACGCTGTGTGTGTGTGTGTGTGTGTGTGTGTGTCAGGAGACAGCCTCCAGCAGTGCCTTCACGGCAGACGCACTAACACCCAGCAGGTGACATGGCCTGCATTCAGTAGAAACCCAAGCAGGACACGGACGAACTCAGACTGTTTACCCAGCCGTCCTCAGACCGTCACCATGGCTCCACGTTGGTGTGGTCTGAGAGATGATGGATGCCCTCTGATCTGAATCACATGACTATTATACTGAGATTATACTGAAGCTGGGATGGACTAAAGTTAATTGCTGTCAAGCCCGTGAATCTCCTGTCTGGAGCCCCTGGTGATTTTATTCATCCTCTACCTGTCAGGCAGACTTGATACTGCTGTGTACAAGCATTTTTCCATTGTCACATATGCTTTGGTTGTATTTTATTCTCTGTGTGTGTGTGTGTTTGGAAGTGTGAAAGTTTGAAGCTCTAAATAAACAGGGTTTTATAAAATAATGGATTTTGTAAATAATGATGGAGTTCATTAAATGTTCAGTGACAAAAAAATGAACAATTTAACACATTTTTTATATTTCCCTTTTTTATGGTTTTTGCCTCGTCTTTGTTCATAATTTGGTGAAATACTGGTAAGCCTTAGTCTTAGAAAAAGTTTAAGATTCCCGCTTTGTGATGCAAATTTAGCAAATGTTCTATTTAGCTCAGAAAAAAAATAAACCGTTATAGCTTTGTTGATAAGTTTTCCATGCACGGATATATTCAGACGGTTGATCATAATCGCCAACATACACGACAGGCGAACAACGTCCTCTGTAGGCGACGGAGTCCCGACCTCTGCACTCGTCTACATCTCGATTATTAGATGGATCTTTTATATCCGTTTTGTTCCTTTACTGCCTACAGTAACAAGTGCCTGTTAGATTTGTAACGTTAAGGTTACTGTGGATTGATGTGTTACAACAGTACAAGATTATGCGTAATCTACCGTCTGTCGGCGTTATCCAGATCTTTACACCCAGCAAACATGTCGGGTACGGAGTGACATCTTGTGGACAACACAATAACGGAGTCAGCTTGTTGCTGGCAACTGTATGAAGATCGTTATTATAAACGTCATTTTAAGTGTTTTTATACTGCATATTGTCGGCCTTCCGATAATGTTCTTATTAACGAAACACTCGCCATTCATATTGAAATACGTTTACAACACGTACTTTAATAGCCTTTATTACAAGTAATAAGAAATAAATTAGTTATGACAGAACTTTAAACCTTTTTACCAAGTTTTCTTTTGCTAGTACCTGTTCATTTATAAAAAAAAATACTGTTCCAGTTGTTCACAATTAGCCAAACCACGAAAAGGTACAAATAAGCAGCTTTAGTCAGTGTAGTTAACCAATGTGAGTGTTGTATAATCAACAATACAACAGCTGTATCTCCCCTGAGCTTTATATCAAAGTGCAAAACGTCCCAAACGAGCAGCCATCTTCCTCCGCGGCCTAAAATGTGCATCATTTAATTTATAAAAAATAGATTATGCTTTAAAACAAACTGTTATTTTCACATCTCCGTCAGCTCAGGAAACGTGACAGGTCCTCTCTGATCTCTGCCTCATCCCATGGTCCGTGAATGTTGTCCTTGTGGCGCTGTAGACGCACCAGAAGCATCGGACACGCTAACGTTAGCACGAGCAGCGCCAAGAACAGCAGAACAGCACCACCGGGCCAGACGGTGCCCAGGCCTCCAACACCACCCGCGCACACCAGCCCCGCCGCCCAGGGGAAGCTCCACTCGGCCCGCTCCCGAAGGCGATGCAACAGACAGGGCCACAGCGCGAACACGAGCAAGGCACAGCTGAGCATGGCGAACGTGTGCAGGGCCCCGGGCAGCCGCGAGGCCAGGCACACCGACGCGAAGAGCGCGGCGTTGATGGACACGCCACCGTGCGGGCTGGGCTGCGTGTAGGGGAAGAACACCAGATGCGCCAGGAGCATGATGGCGGACATGGCGTAAACGGTGTCCGTGCTAACCGACTCCGTCAGCGTCTTCAGCACAGGGGAGAAGCCGAAGGTGAACGCCAAGAACACGGCTGCGCTCTGCAGGTCGGCCAGGCGCGCCCGTTCCCTGCCTGTTCCTCCCAATGCCTCGTAGAGTCCGTAGCCCGGTAGGGCGCAACCAAGGCTGGCCCAAAGCAGCGTCGATGGACCCAGGTGCCCTTGATCCATGAAGGACCATAACGTGATGAACACCGCCACACAAGAGACCTGTTGAGCAACCAGTCCGGTTTCGCGGACCACCGCCCAGTAACGGTACTGGCGGACACGGATGTTCCGCCTTAGTTCTTCCAAGAACCTGCGGTCTACATAGTTGTCGGGGAAGCGCTGGCGCTCGTACAGAACCTTCCGCCACGGCACCGCCGGGGACGCGCCTGGGCCGCTGTCTGCACCCATCACATAAGGACAGATCAGGAAGCCTTGAACCAGCAAAGTCAAACACAGAAAGAAGCGTTACTGTTGGCCCGAAAGACATCTAGAAGCGTCTGCGCCATTTGAGGACAAAACAGCGATGTGTCCTTTCAATTTGAGAATGTGTAAAAAAAAAAAAGGCTAACAACCGGTGAAGCAGGTTTTTCTATTTTGCTGTGCTAAGTTGTCACACATAGACAAGTTACACAAAAAACATAGAAATACAGTTTCTTATGAATGTAAATATAATAGATTAACAGATACAGTATACTATAAATTATGTACCAAAAAGACTGATAGCTACCAAATCAACTATTCTCTCGCTGTGCACTACAGCTCGCCATTAGGATTCCCGGAAGTGACGAATATTGGAAACACAGGAACGAAGTGTCCAGTGGTGCCCTCTGCTGGATGATCTGGTCATAATGTTTTCCGCATTTTTTCTAGTCAGTTTCGATGGCGTAATGACGACAAAGCAATTTGCCTTAGTCCAAAAGGCAAATTAAATAAAATATTTTGTGAAATTCCAAAAATAATCGGATTAAACATCTTTTATGTATTTTATATTGTGTGTCTGTAGCCAGCATCAGTATCGTGTTTCCTTGCCTAATCCAATCCAAAGCCCTTAATCTGTAGCATCAAGGCATATCAGGACCTCCATTGTCCACACAGGAAATAAACACACGTGAGATACAAATAGATTGTCCCACGGGGGTTTTTTGTATGAATTTGGGAAGTACAGATAGTCTTGTTATCCTAGGATCAAGTGCAGCTAAATAATTAAGAGTGCTGTCAGTACACTGGCACATGTTGCTGTGCTAATCCCCTTGTATTTTTTGCAAACATTTAAAGTCCACGTGCTTTTCTTTGAGACTGAGGCCACCATGTGCTTCTACGCCATTACGCCATGCCTAGGTATCCAGCACCGTTAATGGTCTGGCGTGTTTGTGGACCACCTGGATCCAGGATCTCCATCAGCTCACGGCCAACACACAAAACGTGCACTAAAACTTGCTTCATGAAATTACGTTCTAACAGGAAACAGGAATACACAACAAGCTTTAAAAACTGTATTATAAATACAAATTTAATGTCTTTAATATGCTTGGATACAGACAGGCAAGATGAACAAAGGCACAGTCTGAGTCCATAGTTGGTGGTATTGGCACATCAGAATGTTGAACATTTGCACATGTGTATCCAAAGCTTTTCTCTGAGTTACAACCATATTAAACAGTAGGTGAGCTAACGGTTACTGTTTCCACTGACCATTACACCTTGACATGTTAATCCCAGAATGCATATGGAAAATGGACACAAGGATTATGTTGCAGATCCATTTCCTAATATAAACACTATTTTAAGAACAGAATCAGATTTTTTTCCAAGATGCCAAAAGTACATTAGAAACATAACTGAATACTATACTAAAACATTTTCATGCTTTACGTGGATTAGAAAGCCATTACCAAAGACCCCCCACAAGGTGGCGATATTAAACCACAAATACTGTCAAAGTTTTCAGACCCTTGGAATGGGTCTTTCTCTTGAGCTGACGCAAAAGATCTGTTTGCACTTGTTTGCACAAAATGATTTTTTAGGAAAGTACCTTAAAAGATTCTAAATTTGATTAAATATGATTGGCATAATTATGACATTTCCTTGATGGGAAATAGTAAGAACATCAATTCTTTGTTTTGAAAAAAGTGGACCTTAAAAGCAAGCCCGTAGGACATAAAATGTACTTGAACCAACGTTTTACCCCACCAGGTTTACTATTAAAGAGGAAGACAAAGTTGGTGTAACTACGTTATAAAAAATACCAGGAGACCTACAGCTCAGCAGGACACAAGGCATGAGGCCTCTTCACGCTTATAGGTAGGACTGAGTAGAAGTGCCACAGACCAAAGGCGGGTTGACCGATCACGCCATCCTTGACGCCCGGTCCTTAACACGCTCGTCTAGAGCTTGGACGAGCTTCACCACAGCCGTACTGTACACAAACACATCACATATCCTTCACAGTTGCTGCTCTCTGCATTGCTGTCTCCGACTTTGCACACGCAAGGCTGCTGGAATAGGAGCCGTTTTGAGGGAAGGTGACGTGTTTGGGTGCTCCAGCCCAGTGGGGGGCGCCACTGCACACTGAGGAGGTTTCAAAGACAGGCACATTTCCTATAGCACTGCTACTGTTCTCCACAGATGAGGTCAAAAGGTAAAAGTCATGAACGCATGTCTGCAGTCACAGAGCAGATATAAGGCAGATGTGTTACGCTTCTCAGGGCATTTCACAAAAGAACAGGAGAGGGGAGAGAAAATGGGGGGAAATAACACAGGGGTCCCAAGGATCTGGCCCAAGGATCTGGCCCAGGGGTCTGGCCCAGGGGTCTGGCCCAAGCATGGTGCAGTGAACACTCTAACCAAGCTTTCACAAGCATGGGAGAAATGATAATGTGTCAGTGCTTGAAAGATTTTCCACAGCTGGTGTAGTTAATGGCTTAATGAATTGTCACAATAAAATTGGCACCATAGAAAAATCCAAAAATATCTATTCTTTAATTCTCTGTGCATGTTTTTAAAAAAACAAAAAACAGGTGTGTGGCTTCACGTGAGCTCTCTAGAACTTGTAGCAGCTTAGAGTTGCCAGACTCTTATGTTGGCGGGGGGAAGGGACCTGGTTGTCTTCAGCTCAGGCTGAGCCAAAAAAAACCCCAAAACGATTGTCTTCAATAGAACAGAAGTGAACAGTAATGAACAGTAGTGAGTGAAGTTAACGAGTTGATTCAGAGGCTCTACCGAGTGATAAATCAGGGAAGTGTGTATCTCAATCTTCATTCCTGAATGAGTGTGTTTGTTGTTGTTTCCCAGAGCGTAGCGGCTATGTGTGCACCTTTCTCCTGTCGTCGAAGAGGCTCCGCACCAGGTAGACTTGGACGCAGGACACGAGGATCATCACCACCACGTTGGTGAAGGACCAGATGTTGACGCGCTCGTAATTGCTCTCCTGCAAGTTACGGTCGCGCGCCTCAAAAGCCCTCAGCACGGTCTGAATCTGGAGACTCTTCCCCAGACGAGCCTTCATGCTGTTTATCGAGTCCTGTGGGGGGAGGGGGGGTTGGGGCAGAGAGGGGACACAGCCATATATGGAGTGAGCCAACAACAGGCTTTTAGAAGAGCGTTAGAGAAACGGAGACGGAGAGACTTGAAACGGTGAAAGCGGAAGAGTAAAAGAGGTGAAGGAAACCTGCGCATTCTTGCACCGTTTCATGTTGTTCTGTGAGAACTGTTTGCCTTCCCCTGTTCTTCCCCCATAATAAGCAATAATTTGCTATTGTTCCTTTTGAAATGAAGAATCTAATGTGTCAAACAATTACTGCAGCCTTAAACAATGCTGCACTATTTATATAACTGTCCTGAATATTTAGGACATACATGGAAACATGCATGAACACACACACACACAGACACACACCCACCCACACAGGTAAACAGTGGCCCTGTAGCACTTTGTCCCACAGTGAAAGCACAGCACTTCCTGCACAGCTGCAGTTTAAATTTTGAACTTCCTGAAACTAATGAGTCTGAATAATGAATCTATTTACAGCTCTGTGAGCTGAAGCTAATGTAGTGATCACAAAACACATGCAGGTTCCTCCACTCTGATACAAACGCGTACCATGTCAATGTGTCAGAGAGGGACCACACCTGCTCTGTGCTGGTATGAATGCTCTACATTAGTCTGCAGCCTTGATACAGAGGCTCTCTGCCAGCACATGACAGCTTATAACAGCATATAACAGATTATAACAGCACGTGATATTTTATAACAGCATATGACAGATTATAACAGCATGTGACAGTTTATAACAGCATATGACAGATTATAACAGCACATGACAGCTTATAACAGCATGTGACAGCTTATAACAGCATGTGACAGCTTATAACAGCATATACCAGTTTCCATTTCCAGCATATAACAGCATATACCAGTTTCCATGGTCACAGGGCCTTAGCGCCTGCCAGGCTGTGTGGTTGTTCAGGCGTCGTCGGTTACAGTTGTCCCACCAGCGTAACCACTCTAAACAAAGAAACCACACGGGCCACTAACAGGCCTGAAGGCAGAGCCTCCAGAGCTATGCTGTACGCAGGTTGCTAAGATCAGCGTTTACAGGTAAACTGGCTGCTCCCAAACACAGGCCTGAAGCGCGATGAGACAGACAGAGACTGGATCTCACCATAATGTCCTCCAGCTTCAGGTCCAACAGGTCGGCGCCCTGCACGTACTCCTTCCAGTTCTCAGGGTCTTCCCCATCACCCATGTTGTCCAGAATCAGTTCGAAGAAGATGACCTTTTCAGACAAAGTGCTGAAGGAGTTATCGAAGCAGAACATATAGTCTCCCTCCTCCGTCTCCACTCTGGAACAAGAGAATCAGAACTTTTACGATTGTTACAATTGTAACAGCAGTGGCAAATTCGTAGGGTAGAATGTGTGTGTGATGTGTGTGATGTGTGTGTGTGTGTGTGTGTGTGTGTGTGTGTGTGTGTTAACCCTACGTGTGAACTCCATCTGACTTCCTAAAGTCTGAGAACAGCACATGACCATTGGGAGAGGACAGGTAGAAGTCCACATCCAGACCCGCCCCATCCAGAACCTAAGGATCCAACACCATCCAACACACATGCACACACCCATACAGGTGTTCAACTCCAGTCAGTATAAAAACATGCTGAATTCCTAGCATTCCTTATAAAAAAGATGAGAAAGTATGATGTATGACTAACTTAAGTCTGCTTAATTATATATTCTTGTTAATCTCCCATTTGGCCTCTCAAATATTATCCCACCACAGATACTACTGAAGTCTGGCCAGCAATCTGTGAAATCTTATGTCCCAACAGAAACAGTGACACTTTGCCTACTTTTATAACCCAGACTGGTCTCTGATATATCCCTTTCAACATTTGATTGGAACTATGTGATTGTGCCAGACGTTTGCTGGAATCAGTAATGTAGAAACTTATTTAATTTGTCAAACACTTAACTGAAGCAAAGTGTTCGATTCAAACTGTTAAATTATGCATGTCCGTTTCTGACCCACAGCGCGCAGACTGAAAGATCTTATATCCTTACATAGAGCTTATATAGAGGTCAGTGAACGGTAAAACGGTAAAAAAGATACATGAATCTGAATTTCCAAAATAACTATTTTCAGCGTCAGCTTCAGAGGAATACCACATGATCTTTTGGGACGGTACAGCGTAGGCAAGAACTAGATCCAGACAGACCACATAGTAACACCGATTCTAATTTGTATTACAAAAATAGATTTTCATGACAAGGTTTTGTAGACCCGTGGAGTTAAAAGTCAAATGTTATAACTGGTCACAGTCCGCCCGTTAAAACCGATTATTCGACTAAAACGAGATAAGCTCGGTGACCTGATATTCAATTTCCAAGGAGGCGTCTTTCTTCATGGTTTGGAAAAAGCACTCTTTGCGTCCGGCGGGTAGGGTGAACGTAAAGTCGCTGTCCAGGGACTGTGTGAAGGCGCCGGTGACCGCAGAGCGCTCCAGCATGACCAGTGAGAGCAAGACCAGCAACACTCCTCTCACGTCCTCCGTCAACAACATCATTCCTCTAATACGAAGGTGTCAGAGTGAGACAAAAACAAACAAACAATAAACAAAACAAAAGAAAAAGCCCGAAAAGCACCCCCGTTTGACTCGAGGAGAACTTGCCCAAATCTAAAAGTTCCTCTCGACAAACTTCTTGCAACAGCTCACGAAACGAGCTGGTAATACTATAACTTTAGGACCCCGCCGTGTTAAAGGGAACATTCTTTTATTTTAGTATATATATGTTCGTCTTTTAAATTACAATGTATTAAACACATTACCGAAGAAAATAAATTAATCACTTGAAATATTAAGAACAAATATTTATAAAGACAACTTCTCCGCACAGGCAACTGTCTCGGCAACCACAACATGTTGCATTTCGGGATATGAAGTCTCTGGCCTTGCACTTCCTCATGTTCGACAGTTAAAAGCATGATTTTGTGGTCAGTACTACAAAACAATAATGTTAACATTAACATATTTCCCAGATAGGAAAGTAAATCGTTCTAACCGTTGTGAAACGTCAAATACACATATTCAAATGGTGCTTTTTTTTTTTTGGGGGGGGGGGGGTATAAAATTTAAACCTGGAAAGATGAACGAATAAAATGAGACATACGTTTTTAGTGCGTGACTGATCCGTCAGTTGCTTCTTAATTCGTTACCATTAAAACATTCACGAATTGCGTGTTTAAACATTGCTTATGATTATTAGGCATGACAAATGTGCTTATCGCTTTGGGTGACGCGTCCGGTGACCAAACTTCCAACTCATCTTGAACGGTGGCATGGGCGGGCCGAAACGGAACGCAGAGTCGTTCTATTGGTGGGCCGAAACGGCACAGAGGATTTCTATTGGCGGACACCGTTAACCGCTGTCCGGGTCAGCGCTAGAGCGTCAAAGCCACAGCGGCAGAGGCAGAAGCAAGAAAGCAGGCGAGGAAGTTACTGGTCGGCTGTAGTGGGAGCAGATAGACAGGACAGTTATACCAGTTTGTTCTGAAGCGCGAAACACATACACACACCTCTCTGCGTTTATTGCTTTAATAAAATTCATTCTAGCTGCTCTGCTCCACTGTGCGTAAACCGTAGCAGAGGACCATACACAGAAGCGAGGATGTTGGTCCCCGCGGGAAGATGATGAAGAGTGAAGAAGATGAAGAGTGAAGATGATGAAGAGCGTGCGCGTTCTGGTGGTGTGCCTCAGCGTAGCTCTCCTGTACTGGTAAGTTAAAACCATCCGCCGCTGGCGAGCTTTAGGGATCTTTACCCGTCACACTGTTGCTGACTCGGCTGTGTTGGGGTGCTTTAAGGTCCAACGTCTTTTGGTAGCTAAGATACAGTCTTTTGGTAAGCCACAGTCTTTTGGTAGCTAAGTTACAGTCTTTTGGTAGCTAAGATACAGTCTTTTGGTAAGCAACAGTCTTTTGGTAGCTAAGCTACAGTCTTCAGTGTTGGGTGCGTGGCTACCATTAGCTAGCTAGCTTGCTGAGCTTGTCAAATAAAAAATACAAAAAAACAAATGCTTTGTTTATTCTTTCGTGATGCCGTTTGTCGTCTGTAAAGTAGAACTAGTTTTCCTGTAAACGACTTTTTGTCTTTCTTGTTTACTATGAAACGACAGTACCTAGCGAGCTTGCCCTCACGTTTGCTAGCTGAAGCTAGCCACTAGTGCTGGGTCCTAGCTGTAAGTTATTTATTAAACTGCATCACGACAGCCACTGAAAAACGACAGCTAACATGTGTTTTCTTAGACAGATTGTCAAAAGTTAATTGGTTAAAATGTAGCTAGGTTATTCACGTCGTAATACAGTAAACAAATAGTTTACTGGATGGTCATGGTTTATAATCAGTAACCTAGATTTAAATGGGCTAAGTAAGCTAGCTGTTTAGCTAATGGAGTCTTAGATTTAATAAGCTAGCAAGCGTTGAAAAAAGCGTATTATTATTGCGCGTGTTTTTTAACTGATTTAAACATTCGTTTTTATTACGTTAATGAGCTCAGTTGTTTCCAAATCAGAGGTTACAGACCAGCAACAACCGTTTTTGTTCCACCCATAGATAAACATCTTAACCATTTATTAAATGTTTGCCGACTGCATATGAATGTGGTTCTTACAACTGAGGCAAACCAGTCTAAAGGATTTTGGCGTTTGACTTTAATGTACGAGAAGGTGGCGTAGGTAGGACAGGTGGAAGATTAGCACGGTGTATGGAGGTCCCTCCTGTATGCTCCCTCCTTCACATTTCCTGACGTTGCAGTTTGTTAAATCTTAAATATGTATTCGCTGCTTTTTGTTTTCTCGTTTTTATTTAATCTTTTTGTTTGTTTTGAGGTTGTTATAACTTGGTCTTGAAGTTTAGGATTTTTCCAACACATCTGTTTGCCCTAAGAAGTTACCTGAAAAGTTTTTTTAACTATAAAACTACAGTTAACTAGTAAACTACAATTCCCTGTAGTAAATGACTCCTTCGTGATTCCCTAATAAATGTCTTGTAGCAAGGAATGGAGCGCTACTTGCTGCCTGTTAAGATGCTTAGAGCAATATTGCAGTGAGTTCCATACAAAGGTCTGTGAAGATGTGAGGTTTCCTTGGGGACGGTAGCTGAGATGTGGACCAAGTGCATGTGAGGGCACTTTTTGCTAAAAGTAAACATCAAATGAGAAAGTGACTCCTTCAGAACTTGGCTTATGTTTGGTATACTTTTTCAAATCGCTTTCAATTATTTCTTCTGATTGCCAAATCCAGCTCATAATTCTGCCACATGTCACACTTGAATATGCATTTATAGCATAATTAAGTCAACTCAGAGGGTCTGGTCTGAATACGTATGTAGCAACGAGATTTCAGGACAAAATCTTGGTTAGAAAAGTAGGGCAGTTGACAACTGTAAGTTTAAATCTGACATGTTGTTTTATTTAAAAATAAAAAGATGCCATAACACAGATGAATTTATTGAAGCTCTTTTGAGCATTAGTGGGTCCATTAAGATACTTTTAGGCATTCTGTTTACATCTCATTTGTTGTGTATACAAGAGAGAGATTTGACATGGAGGGAGGGAGAGAGAGAGAGTGTGTGTGAGTCCAAGCAGAGCCTCCATCTTTGTTCATTTGTATTCTGAGCAGACATCCCCAGACTCTCTCTCTCTCTCTCTCTCTCTCTCTCTCTTGTGTTTGAAGCCTTTCTTGGTTGTCTGATTTTCAGAGCGAAACCATCATTGTCATCATTTGGTCTGTTTTGGAATGAATATATTTAAGTATACCTACATGTTGAATGTAATTCTGGGCTATGAGTTCATGTTTGGCCTTCGATTTCATTACTCCCTCCATAATGTTTTTATGTCTAAAATGATTTACATTTGTATGTTTAGTGGTGTGCACTTTCTGGTCTGTAACATCCCAGAGTTTTACCTTTGTGTATATATTGTAGCTCAGGAACAGCCCTATTAAACATGCAGATCAAACACTAATGGAATGACATGCACATGGTCCTTATTTTTAGAGCGACGAGTGAGAGGTTGTCATAAGCGAAGCTCTCTTCGTCTGCTCAAAGGTTTGCTTTGTCCTGGTGGCGGAGATTGTTGTGCACCATGTCTTCACACTACAACTTCCCACTTTGCTAATATGAGCAGAAATTCCTGGCACTCCGAGCAGGCCACGCTCCCTTCTGTTGGAGCACAACTGTGATACTCCTCCCTCTGTACGTCTCTCTCTCTGTCTGTCTGTCTGTCTCTCTCTCTGTCTGTTTCTGTCTGCTTCTCTCTCTTTGTCTCTGTCTCTCTCTCTCTCTCTCTCTCTCTCTCTCTCTCTCTCTGTAAGGCGTAATTGTTTCCAGTGTTCAGAGCTGTAATCTGCTTTTTGGTTCAAACCCCAAAGCAGAGCGAGAGGAGCCGGAAAGGAATAAGGAGAGTTGGAGAGGGAAACAAAGCCAGCAGTTATGTGCAGCATGTGGAGTTGCTCCACTGCAGATCTGCTCAGGCCCAATCCCTTCACCCACAAGTGTGTGTGGTATGTGCCCGCCTGTGTGTGAAGAGGAGGAGTGTGTGCTTGGCATGCAGCTAGCTGTAGTGTTCTCTGCTTCAGTGCTGAATCTGACCCCCCCACACACGCCCCCCCCCACACAGCCAATCACACCTCACAAGGACACATTCTTTGCAGGAGTTTAATAATAAAGATTTGGGGATTTGGTCCCTGTTCTGAACTGCTTCCCGTTGACTCTGAGCACCAACCCAAGGCTGCACGTCTGTGTTTTTTTCGGTCGTCTCCTTATCCGGCCTAATTTCCATCTTCTTCTTGCCTGGCACTCGCCGTGTCAGAGATCAAAGCAGAGAGCACCTCGCCCTCACAGATGGCCGGGCTGTGTGTGGCTGAGGGACTCCTGAGGGCAGATATCCACCTTGGTCCGTGTGTGTGCGCGCGCGCGTGTGTGCGTGCGTGTGTATACACGTGTGTGTTCCCTGGGGATCGAACACGACCTTGAATGTGTTCCTACCTTGCCCTACCAGTTGAGTGACAGGAGCATCTCTTTGCATGCCAATCTCATGCTGTTAGTTCTATAACATTCCCACCCAGTTCTCAGGTAGTGATGTCATTTATACGTCAGATGATCACCACTGAGACGCAAGGTCAACATCCCTGAATTAGCCAGCCGGGTGTCTGAATCCGGTTTATTCTGTTGACATCTGCTCAGGAGCAAAAAGTTGTCGTCCGTGTCATGCCAGCAACCATGTAGCTTTGCAAAATGTCAATTCTTTCTGAAGAATCCTACAGGGAATATGTTTGCTAGCCTTTCTATGTTTTATGCAAATACCTCTATAGGTTTATAAAGTAAATACAAGCTTGTTGTACTGACCTTGTTGTACTGAACTGTAATGCTTAAGTTCTAGCTGTGGTCCGTTTGTCATATGGCTTTTAGCCTCTTTAGCTCCAGGGTGGTTAACATAATAAACAATAGAGAGATTATGTAGAAACAGCATAGTCATTTTAAAGGCTTATGGTGTGGGGGATGGGTGGTCTCTGCTGTAGTTCGGGGGGGGGGGGGGTCAACCTGGTGAGAGAGAGAGGGGGGGTCAACCTGGTGAGAACGTTAAAGGCAGGGAGGTTATGAAGGTCCTGCCTTTGCTAGGAGGATTGTCTCCTCAGAGTGATTCTTAATCAGTATGTGGACTGTGGGCAAACCGCTGCCATCTGTGTGTCCATGTGGTCTTCTCTCGCGTGCGTGCGTGCGTGCTTTATACTCATGCTCATTCACCTATTGCCCTGAATCTGTGGTATGCACCTTGACGGTGGCGATAAGCCCACAGCTTTTGCCAGAGGACCAGAATGTCCCAGTGCATTGTCACACTGCTGGGTCGTATCAGTGTTCAGTGCAGTGATGTTATCCACGCAGAAGAGAAGGTCCCATAACTGCCCTTCACGCCCATCAGACCATTATACAGACGGCCGGGGTCTGTAGCTGGTTGTCTTTTAATTAGGTACAACAATTAGGTTCATTTACCACTTTTACCACAGTACATGAAACAAGTTGTATCAAGTAGCTGAAACGTTCAACGACTTGATACAGTACCCTGGTTCCATATCCTGACGGAAGTCTCTGAAGCCAGTACCATCAACTTAACTGCTCTGTACGAGGACGTGTGTCTTCATTCAAACCACTTGTGGTCCTGCAGATAACGAGCTTGTGGTGGACAGTGTGAAATAAGTGTCAGGGTGTGGCTTCTTCATGGCTTACTGGACATCAGGCCAGTTTGTTTGCATGCTGGCTGGTTGTGCTAGACTGGTAGGTGTAGTGTAGTTTGAGTAGCTTACATAGTGACCAACTTTATCTTGAGGTTCCACAGTTTTGCCATCTGTAGTCCAAATAGGACTTTTTGGTTCCTCGGGAGTGAAAAACTCTCTGCAGCCGAGTTGGACTGTGAAGTCTCCACAACCATTACCACTCGCGTGCTGTTGGATGTTTTCGTTTCGTTTCAACTTGACCTACATTTCATTTTCAATCAGTAAAAGACTCCTGTTTGTCCTGTAGTGCATTCAGCAGGCCAGGCTCACGCAAGAAGAATCCTGGAACACGTGCAAAATCGCTTTTATAACCAGAATATTCATTTACTTAACTGATTATTAATTTTCACAATTGAATGTCATTTTTTCTTTTTTTAAACGATTCAGTTATTTAATTGACTTTAGAATATTCGTTGTCAGCAGTAATACAACATTTCCCGTTTGCCGTATGAATTCTCAGAGTTTGATCTTTCTGTAAAGGGATCCACTGTACTCTTGTTTTATCTTGGCTTCATTTCTGCTTTGGCATGTACCCTCATCCCACCGTGGGACGTGTCTTCCTGGGTCGCTGTTGGCACTTTCTCACCATGGTGTGGCCACAGTTCTGTCCTTTAGTTGATGCAGGTGTAGTGATATGGTGCTCACTCTTGGGTCATCAGATACCAAGTGAAATATTCTTATTTGCATGTCAAATTGACAGGAGTGTTTTGTTTCTTCATTCATTTGTTCAGTTAGTTGGTTATTTAAGAAGCATATAGACTTCTATTTTGTGTCATTTGCATGTTTAAGCTGGCATAGAATGGAAAATTGTATTTACATAGTTGAATAAAGGGAGTTGAGTGCATGGATCTGACGTCCTGTGAGCCTCAAACTCAATGGCTGCCTCCCCGAGGGGTATACCAGGAAGGACTAAGGCAACCGTCTGCATATGTGTCTCGGCCCACATCACTGGGGTGTAAATAGGTGTGTAAAACTGGATCTGGGCATTTTGCACAGCGACCATAAAACAGACCTTGTATATAGACACCAGAAAACAATGTTAGTGAATAGATACGTTCTAGGACACTGCAGATTAGGACACAGCTGGTATATTTACTGTTTGGAAAACACTGCCCATGGTATTGTGGTATTGCTATTAAGGAGGGGAGGAGAATGTGGGCCAATATCTATTCTGAATAGCTGACCTATTCTGGGTGAAACCAAAGCAGCTTCTCTTCTCAGGACAGTGGACAGGACCTCTCCCCCTCCCCCTTGTCTGTGTCCTCTCTATATAACTTTGTCTTCTCAGCCTCATTATCATACCGGTGCGCACGCACAGAGCTGCACGTACGTCACGCGTATACAGGGCTGTAGCTGAGGCCGTCTACACTCCCGATTGTCCATCTCCTGGCAACCGCATGGGACTGTTCTGTGGAGGGGGCTGTCGAGCAGACGTCTTCTGCACAGGACCTGTCTGTATGGCCAGATTCAGACAGACAGCCGTGCCACAGACACATCCCCCCCACGCTGGGTCTGGTACTGGCCCGCTCCGAACTGATTTTATTATCGTTTTTGTTCCGTTCGCAGAAACGGTCATCGTCTTTAAAGCGCTCTGAATGTAAATGTGTGACACACATTTTTGCCTCAGCATGTCGGGCCGTGATTACTCGGACTTCTTCACACGCAACAGGAATCCATCTTCGCTCACCGTGGCTAGGAAGGAAGAGTCTTTAGTTTTTGAGTCTTTTAGCTCTTCCTTTTACCAGCTGTTCTTTGATGGCCTGCGATTGTACTGCGTGGCCTGTGCACAGTCACTAGACCAGACAGTGTCTGTGCTGGCAGACGCCTGCTGCTATCTCGTACAGCTTCATTAGTGCTCGTGCGCCATCAGATATGGAGGTAAAACGCTACTTGTCTTGGGTGCGTTTCAGGCATGGGAACATAAACTGGGTGAAGAAGGAAGAGAGTTTTCGTCATCGTGCTCAGTTTAGAAACTTCTACAACACCAAGAGGTGTGTCCAGGCCTTATTTCTGGTTTCTGGACGTGCACAATTTCTGTGAAGTTAGAAGCCATATTATAAATTGAAGGCTGTCTTAAGGGCTCTATAAAAGGTGTCATCTTTTTAAGTCAATCGTGGCTCTGTGTGCGCCTCCCCACGGCAGTCCTCCACGCTCGTGTTTGTCGTCCTCCCCCCTCGTGTTTGTGTCGTCCCAGGCTCTTCTTTATCTGCTTCATCTCTCCATTCTCTCTCTCTCTCTCGTGCCTCGTGGTTCTGACCCTCACCTGTTCACTGGGTCACGGATCATTTACACTGCTTCACTTACCGGTCCAATACAGCTGCTGTTACCTGTAACGTCTCTCTTGAAGTCGGTTCCTTTTCCGCTCTGCTTTGAGGGTTTTGTGCGCTGATACTGTATAACTAGCGTCCACGCCCATCGCGCTAATGCGGTGGGGGCAAAGGAAATGTGCCTAACCTCCTCCTGTCAGAACCCAATGGCTTCCAATCAGGATGTTCTGACTCTAAATATCAGATGGTGTAGTCTTATTGATGCTGACTTTGGCTTTAGAGGTTATGTGATCGGGCTTTCACCACCCCAGCCTGGGAGTCTGTAATTAGCCTTGACAGTAGCGCTATGGGCTAGCGCTATGGGCTAGGCTAGTGACTATCTCTGTACAGAGCTGCTGGCCCACTCATGATGGATTAGATAGTGAGTGGATCAACGGTCAAAACGACCAGCCGAACAGTGATTGTGACAACAGTTATTGAAACAAAATGGAGGGAAAGCATCCTAGGTGATCTGAGTTAGAAGTGCAGTTTGTTTAAAAAATCTGGAAAAGTAATTTTTAACATTATGAAGTTCCAATAATTCCCACAGATCATCTTGTAGATTGGGGGGGGGCGGGTGGGGGTTGGTAATTCCAGCCTCTCTCGTAGGTATCCAATGGCAACAGTTGAGTGTTTGTCTCGGACTACGATGGTACTTCTGGAACATTGGTTGGTATGGAAACCCACAGGGCTGATGGGTTGCCCATGGCACCGTCTCCCTCCTCTCTCTGGAGAATAAGAGGACCGTGGAAGCTTTGGCTAGCTTCAGGACATGCATGCTGATGGAGTGAAGGAAGTTGGGACTCGTGCACGAAGCCGTGGTCTGTGTTGACGTTTATGATGTAACTAGGGGAAGACCTCCCAGCCTCTGACCCAAGCTTTCACCCCTGACCTTTCTGCTTAGGTCAGGGCGAACAGTGTTCTTGCCCCTATGACATCACGGAGGTCGGCTCTGTCGTGGGAGCTGGGATGAAGTGCTGGAAGTGCAGGAGGTTTGCCTTCTTTCACCTCCTCAATCTGGCAACCAAAACGTCGGTTCCGTTGTACGGCTGTGCTGTAGTCACATCTTCACGATGTTCCCGAGGAGGCTTTACCAGCACAGGCTCCTACCGCACGTGTACCAGCACAGGCTCCTACCGCACGTGTACCAGCACAGGCTCCTACCGCACGTGCACCAGCACAGGCTCCTACCGCACGTGCACCAGCACATGCTCCTACCGCACGTGCACCAGCACAGGCTCCTACCGCACGTGTACCAGCACAGGCTCCTACCGCACGTGTACCAGCACAGGCTCCTACCGCACGTGTACCAGCACAGGCTCCTACCGCACGTGCACCAGCACAGGCTCCTACCGCACGTGCACCAGCACAGGCTCCTACCGCACGTGCACCAGCACAGGCTCCTACCGCACGTGCACCAGCACAGGCTCCTACCGCACGTGCAGTGCTGAGATGTTCTAGAGGCTGTATGTGCTCTGATGGTGGTGTCCTGTTCCCCCTCTGTTCCCGTGCTCTGGGACTAAAATCATCTACCATGATTGTGGGGTTTCGTTGTTCGTTTTCAAGCTAGAGTCCTTTTTCTTCCCTCCTTCTTTAAGTTTTTCATCAGTTTTATTTCCCTCTGTTCTGAAGTCGTAACTCCCCTCTTGGCTCTGCACTCATGCCAGCAACCCACCCACCCTCATCATCCTCACACGGGTCACCCACCCTCATCATCCTCACACGGGTCACCCACCCTCATCATCCTCACACGGGTTTCAGTATCTACAGATCTACAGCTGTGATCTGGACTTTCAGCCAACGTGCTGCTGACTCCAAAACTCTCGTCTCTCATTTAGCTCCGTTTTCATTCCACTTTAGCCTCCCCTAGAGACGGCGCATGTGAGGGGAACGTGGGGTGGGCGGGATTTGACTCCCCTGCGCTGGCTCCCGATCTGGGCGCCGTCAGCTCCCTCCTCCCCCCGGTGCCGGAGCGTTTTGGTCCTCCCCACACCGTCCTCCCCACACCGTCCTCCCCACACTCTCTCTCTCTCTCTCTCTCTCTCTCTCTCCCCCTAACCTTCTTCACTGCATCTCTGCTTGGTACACTGCCTGTGGGTTTATTTTGCCTCGCTGGAACGTGGGCAGCTTTGTTTCTGGACCGGATTGCGTGTTCGGGTCGGGCCGGCTCAGGCCGGCTCAGGCCACGTGCGTTTGACGTGCACGTGAGACATAAATTCCCTTCCGTTCTCTGTTGCATACGCCAGTGAAGCAGCTGCTCCGTTGGAGGGCTTGTGGAAGTCTCTCCGCTGAGTAATGCAGGACGCGTCTCGGATGCACTCGGGGCGGAGCTGCGCGTTGCCCGTTTACTTCTGCTGACAGACCTGCTGACGGCAGCAAGGCCCTCCGCCACTACAGCGGTACGGCAGGTCCCCGTGCTGCATGTACACAAGCTGTATAAAAGTCCAGAAAGTCACCGAGGATCATGAGGCTTTAGAAGAGAGAAGGGGTCAGAGGTCACGTGACTTTTAAGACCAGAATGCCAACGTCACAAGATTTCCATTTCCATCGCTGGTCTGGCAGCGCCCAAAGAAGGCATTACGGTTTAAACTGGTTTCCATCGAAGCATGAAGTTCGTAGGGAAGAGCGCAGTATTACCCATGTCCCCCAGGTCAGACCTGGATGACGTGTGACGTGTGTCTATCGCACAGCGCTGCAGGTGTCCGTGCAGATGGCGGGTGCCATTCTTTGCCCGTGGCACTTCTAAGAACGGCTTAAGTAATATTTTCCACTGGTCCATCTGCTCCGTTTTGCTCCGCGCGAGTGGCCGCCATGATGCGATGACATCATCTTGGGAAGTGGGTTGGCTGGACTAGCGAAGCTTCAGGCCTTTATGCTGCTGTTAACCAGGTTATACAGGGCAGACCAATTATGCATAATGGGATTAAAGGCCTAAACTGAGTCGTTCAGTGGATGGTACATAGTACAGTTCTCTAGTACAGTGTACTCTTGTGAGCTCATAATGGCTTAATACAGCAGGCAGTGGTAGTCTGGGTAGCAGGATGTGGGACTGTCAACCAGACGTCAACCTTCTGATCGACACTCCTGGGATGCTGTACAATGTCTGACCCTGGCTTTTGACTGGAATACACATTTCATTGCACTGTACACGTGTATATGGCATTCCACCTGGCCTAGATCATTGGTGTCTAATTCTAGTTAGTGGTTCTCTTCCGGTGTTCCAAATATGTAGTCATGTGGTAGACTGTTAAATGTGTTACACTTATTTGTAGACTTGTGCATTTCAATGTGTGGTACACAATAACTTCCTGGTAGGTTAGACATTATAGCATTTATGATTAATGGTATTTGGAATGGTAGTTTTTGTATTTATTTGGGTGTTTCTATAAAATATTCTGTAATGCGTATAGCGTGGGGCATTAAAAAGGTGTATTTTGGAATAATATCGCAATACAGTTAAATTTACATTTACTTTCACAGGACATTTACTAGGGTTATTAAAACTGGATAAAAAACATTTTTAAATGATTGATTTGCATGAAAGGTCATCTCAAAATATCCATTTAGTTGTTGTTTTGATTATATGGTGAATGTGTTTTGCTGAAATGCCATCAGGGTGGTTAAATCTTTGTGCTTCAAAACCAAAAGCACCTGATAAGATGTTGTGGAGATAATACAGTGATTCATTACTGACTGTATCAGTACAGCTGGGTTTGCATTTAAAGTGCAGTATGAGGCGAACAGAGGCGTTTGGTGGTGCTGTGATGTTCAGCTTTGGGCTTTGGCACCTGTAGAACTGGTCTGGTTCTGGCTTTGGTGCTCTGGACAGGGAAGATAAAACCAACAGGGAACCTTTAGTGTTTAACCAGCTGCCTGGACCCAACTAGCTAGACAGGCCCAAAACCCCAAACATGAAACCACGTGATCTGCCACTCTGAGTCCATAGCTCATCATGGTTGACCATCTGAACCTGCTCTTCAACGCTGGACTCCACGAAGCTCCGTGGCCTTCAGTACCAAAGGTTCTGGCCCTGTTCCTCAGAGCTGACTGCTCCAGTAAACACGGGCGTGATGGATGCCACACCAGTATCAATAACGAATGTGGAGACACGGTGCTCATCCCTGAGAAAGTAATGACGCTTCTCGCTGTGGCTTTGCCACGAGGGCGATGGTGCGAAACACGCTGCCTTCTCGCTGTGGAAGAGACTCTGCCGCTTTTTATGTGGAATAGTGATGTTAGAAGACTGTGGGAGAGGGTCCATCAGCAGCAGTCTCTAAATCCAACACTGGTTCTGGTCCAGTGCTCTGATCTCCTATCTGGTGGACCTTTAATGTGTGTGCAGAGAAGCGTCCGAGAAGCTGGCCGCCGCCCGACGAGGTGACCGGGCGTCCGCAGGGTCGGTGGCGTGCAGGGGTTCGCGTGCTGTGTTAGAGAGGCACCGTAATGCAGTACAGAGTTCAGCGCTTACTCACGCTGACTACAGTGGTGATGCAATACGCTTCCCCCTTTCTTGGTTCTCTTTTCAGAAGGGGAATGTGAACTGTCCATTATTATTATTATTGTCCATGCATTTAAAACAGATTTTGAGGTTTTAGTTGAGGCCTTTAATTTTAGCATTCAGTGTGCATTCAAAATGTATGACAAATAAGTGCATTTACTCTCCTGCGTTGTTTTGTGTGAATTCTGTTCTGAAAAATGTCCCTGCATGTAAAATCATTGGTTGTGAAAGAATGCTGGATTCACACTCCACTTCACGGCAGTGGCACTGATCCCCGTTCACACTCCTGCGTCTGCGTGCGTCTGCGTGCGTCTGCGTGCGTGTGCTGGTCTGGGCGCTCCGCTCCGGTTTGTGGGCCTCAGCTCTCCCAGCCCCGCCCCCTTCCAGTTATGCTGTCACTCAAGATAACGCGTGACACGCCTGCAGCTTTATGTCCGCTCACGTTTGGAACAAAGAACTTGTCAAAGCTGCATAACCAGAAAAGATAAAGTTATAATTCCATTATAAGTGTTCACAGCCCAAACTGATCTAAACTGGTACCTGGTACCTGCTCTGGTACCTGCTCTGGTACCTGGTACCTGCTCTGCATGGCTTGGTGTAAATGAACAAATTGTTCCTAGCGCGTCTGCGTCTGTCGCACCACGGCAACACGTGGGACATCAAAATGAAGACTGTTCCCAGACAGGCACTCTGTACGTTGCCATAGCACAGCCACTTCCTGTCAAACACCTTTGGTTCTGCTTAATCTACTCATTAATTTATTGTTCTGCGCAACAGTTGTTGAGTGGAGTCTTCAGTAGAGTAGGGTTAGACAAATTGCCTGATATTTCTTTATTATTATTTATTTTACTTGCTTATTTCTCTCCCACATTCAGTATCAATGACCGAGGGTTCTCTGTATGTGCTGGGATGCTGACAGCATGTTACAGTCTGTCTCCATGTGTACAGGTATCAGGCCAGGTTTCAAGGTGAAGTTTAGTGTCTGTGTGTCTGTGTGCGTGTGTGCATGTGTGTGTGTGTGTACAATAACAAGGCCCAGCTGTTGTCCACAGCCACGTGATGTTTTTTAAAGATAGGCTGATGGTGTTTGGTGGAAGAGTGTAGCTCTAACCATGCTGCCCCACACACCCCGTGTCCCTGGTGCAGGCTGGGATGCTGGGTGGAGAATCCCCTCCACCCTCACCCCTCCCGCGTTGTCCGAATGCTCCGTTTGATTTAAATAATCAGCGGCCTAATTTTAGTTTCGGCAGCGAAGCTGTTGCTTTCTGTAGCGTTTGCTGTCCAAAGGCCCAGAGGGAGGGACTGACACCACTGACACCACTGACACCACCGACACTACCGTCACTCCTGTACAGTGAAGGGAGGCTGAACCGTTGCGCCCAGGAAATCCGTCTCCAGCCACTAAGTCACAAGCCTTTGGCTCTGAACAGCACTGTACAGTGAGATTCGGTTTAACCCTGAACAAACGGCGAGGAGCACTTACGCTTATCTCTGCTAATCTCAGCATTCTGGAGCTTCTTGTTCAATAGAGCAGTTCAAATTCCACCGCGCCCCACCCCAAAACAGCACCCGAGGGCAGAAGCCCTCAAGGAACCTGTTCAGTCAGACTGAACAAGGTCTACAGCCCCTATGGTGGTGGAGGGGCTGTACTAGGCTGCTATAGCACAGCCCCTATGGTGGTGGAGGGGCTGTACTAGGCTGCTATAGCACAGCCCCTATGGTGGTGGAGGGGCTGTACTAGGCTGCTATAGCACAGCCCCTATGGTGGTGGAGGGGCTGTACTAGGCTGCTATAGCACAGCTCCTATGGTGGTGGAGGGGCTGTACTAGGCTGCTATAGCACAGCCCCCTATGGTGGTGGAGGGGCTGTACTAGGCTGCTATAGCACAGCCCCTATGGTGGTGGAGGGGCTGTACTAGGCTGCTATAGCACAGCCCCTATGGTGGTGGAGGGGCTGTACTAGGCTGCTATAGCACAGCTCCTATGGTGGTGGAGGGGTACTAGGCTGTACTAGGCTGCTATAGCACAGCTCCTATGGTGGTGGAGGGGCTGTACTAGGCTGCTATAGCACAGCCCCCTATGGTGGTGGAGGGGCTGTACTAGGCTGCTATAGCACAACCCCCAGGCTGGTGGAGGGGCTGTACTAGGCTGCTATAGCTGACCATCGTTTTGTGTAGGCATGATTTGATATTGTATTAGAATATTAATGATTTTGCATTATAATATTCATGGTTTTGTATTGTTTTTTGGTGTGTCTGCATATTTCTGCTTCTGGTGTTTGTTGGTATGCTAATGAGGCCGTCCCGTGTGTGTGTGTGTATGTGTGTGTGTGCTGCAGGTCTCGCGGTCGTCAGGCCCAGTGTTCAGAGCAGCCCTCTCCAGGATCAGTTCTCCCCACACAGGACGGTGGACCTCGCGCTGCAACGGAGGAGCGGCCTCACGAAAAGGTGCCTCACGGCCACAAACGCCAGGCAACCCACAGCTGAACACACACTTTCTACAACACATCTATGTGAAATGTCCTTGTCATCACAGCACAAACCACAGCTCTCTTCAGAACAGCTCTGCTGCGTAGCCGCACGTTTTTGAAATGGCCCGGCGTGTCTGTCACCAGGTTCATTCTGTACGCCAAAGCCTGCAGTGTTGCGTTTCTGTCCTGTTCTTCTCGGCCGAACCGTGTCCCACGTATACAGGGGCTGCTGTTGGCCACATTTCTCAGTGATGACTGACTAGTCTGTCTGTTTTTCTTCCTGTGGTAGTTTTAGGGAGGCTGTTCTTAGCAGACATGGTCAGCGCTTAACTACATAGTAGCTCAGTTTTGAAAATTTGGGCCATTTGAGCATTTTGAGAAT
>JAGXOD010000021.1:16960000-17007500 GCA_020368025.1 Brachyhypopomus occidentalis | reverse complement strand
GTGTGTGTGTGTGTGTGTGTGTGTGCTCAGGTGCCTGAACGTGTGCCGCGTGTGCCGCGGTCTCCTGGCGTTTCTGCGTGGCATCAAGTCCCTAAAGATGCTTATTTTGAGCATTTGTCTTGTTTCTGTTCTGTAGTCAGTGGTTGCTGAACTGTTTCTCTCTCTGTTTTTGGTAGATTATGAATATTGTAGAAGAGGAGGTGGAAGACATTCTGCCAGACATGGAGCGACCCAGCTCAGAGCCAGAACTGCACCAAGCAGAACCCCATCCTGACCCGGAACAGTTGGACCTTGACCGCACACAAACCCACACGCCAGCCCCCGCACAGTCTCCGCCCCAGACAGAGATGGAACTCCCCCAGGCCACGCCCACCAGCACAGACACGGTGGTGTCTGCTGCTGTCTCTGCTCCTCCCACTGAACTCCACAGCCAGCCGCAATTGGGCCAAGACGCCGAAGCCACGGCCGAGCCTAAGGACAACCTGGACCCCGCCTCTGACTCCGCCTCTGACTCCGCCTCTGACTCCGCCTCTGACTCCGCCTCTGACCCCGCATCAGCTACCTCAGACACCGCGACTGATGTCCCCTCCAGGTGAGGAACCGTGTTGACTCAGCTCCACATTGTGTCACTATTCATTTAAGTTGCTTTGATTGCTGCTTCATGTCTGGACTTCTGTCTGACTTCTGGAGTTTTCAGCAATTCAGCAATTCCATCCATGAATTTCCTTTCATTCCGCTGTTATTCTGCTTGGTGGAGCTCCACCACCATCTAAGATCGTGTGTGTGTGTGTGTGTGTGTGTGTGTGTGTGTGTGTGTGTGTGTGTGTGTGTGTGTGTGTGTGTGTGTGTGTGTGTGTGTGTGTGAGAGAGAGAGAGAGAGATTGATTGATTGAGAGATTGATTGAGAGTGTATATGTTCATTCGATACATGGCACTGTTGGTATTTCTGACTGGAACAAGGCTTTTCCAGTCTGGTTCTGCGCTTCGCGCTCTTCCTCACGGCCTCTGGACGTCGGGACTGGCCAAGCCTGCTGAAGCGCAGTACTAGGCTGAGGCTGGCACCTTCATTCCTGTGCAGCCTCTGTGATAGGCCAACACCCACCAACCAACAGCCTCTGTGATAGGCCCACCAACCAGACAGCCTCTGTGATAGGCCCACTAACCAGACAGCCTCTGTGATAGGCCCACTAACCAGACAGCCTCTGTGATAGGCCAACACCCACCAACCAGACAGCCTCTGTGATAGGCCAACACCCACCAACCAGACAGCCTCTGTGATAGGCCCACCAACCAGACAGCCTCTGTGATAGGCCAACACCCACCAACCAGACAGCCTCTGTGATAGGCCAACACCCACTTCTGTGTGCACAATTCACCTGCAGTCCTCTTCTTAAGCCCTCATGCCTGCTATATCTGGACCCAACATAGTTTCTCTCACTCCTGCCTGCGCTCACTTGCTCATTCTCTCCCTCTCTCTCTTTTGCTCTATCAGTCCTTTGCTCTCTCTCTCTCTCTGTCTCAGTCTTTCTCTCTATCTCTCTCTCTCTCTCTCTCTCTCCCTCCCTCTCTACCCCCCCACCCCTCCGCCATCTCTCTCCCTACCTCCCCCCCCCCTGGTAAATGGCGTATGATTTTTCCCCTCAGTGCACTAGAGATTGCCCCTGCTGGTGCCCCACTAAAGAACTCTAGTGCAACTCAGTGTGAGCTGGGCTCCGTAGCCCTCTCCAGCCACGCCCATGCGCCAGGCTCCGCCCACAGCAGGTGAGTACAGAGCATGTGCTGGCTCACTGCCAGCTAACCTGCTCATTACCTCGTAACAACCAGGTAACGGGATAACTGCGGGGTAACCAGGCTGCAAGGAGGCGCTAGACGCACAACACAACTCGTCGTCCTCATCATTCGTTCTTCCCTGATTTGCCGATCGTTTGCGCATATTTTGTGTCTCCTGCCCTATGGTGGCACTGTGAAACTGTCCAACCAAAATGAGGCTTCTGAGAATCCAGTAGTTTGCTGTGTGCTTGTTGTGAGCCGTTTGTTCATGACCCTTGCCCTCTGACCCCCCCCCCCCCCGGCTGTCCTGCTCTGCAGTGTGGAGGTGGAACCAGTGGATACCCAGGCCACAGGGACCAATGCTGACCTGGTCGCCCCTCTGGACTCACCTGAGCCGGACCCCTCAGAGCTGGAGAAGACGGTCAACACCTCACACCCCACAGAGGACCGGCAGGTGTGTGTACACACACACACACACACACACACACACACAATATTAGGTATATTGACCATTTCGTAGTGGGGGCTGTTCTTGGCAGGCACTAGTCCCAGGGGTCATGGGTGAGATTTTGGTGCGCGTCACTCTGGGAAATTTCCATGCTTGCTTTCACCTGACCTCTTCCTATTACCTCATTGTACCCTGAGTGAAAAGGATGGTCTCAGATTCCCACAGGTGATACCTCATTGCTGGAGGTCACACACACACACACACACACACACATGGATATTCTGATGTCAGATGTCACATGTGAGAGTTATTAAGACTTCCTGCTTCACTGCTGCAGTTGTAAAGAGTGGAGTGCGGTTTGTTAGCTTGGCATCACGTCCTCGACAGCCTCGTAAATGCTCACATGGAGCCTGGAGACGGGTGAGACGGTGTGAGCCTTGAACAAGAGAACAGACCCAGAACAGACGGCTTTGATGTTCCACTAGAACAATGAAACATGGAGGCGTATGCCAGTTGTATTTTCTGAAACATGCACATGGTATCAGAAACATGCTAATAAAATCCAGACAAGCCCATCAGCCCTTTTCCTCTGTGAATGTGTCTTACGTTTGAGACGTCCTCTCCGCACGTCCGTCCCCCCCTGTCCCTCACACCTCCATCAGGGGTCCGGCTGGTGGTAGAGGTGGGGGCTTCCGGATGCGTTTTGAGTGTCCTGTCCTGTTTATAGGTGGCTGATGCTGAGACTGGGACAGATCCTCCTGTCCCCAGCAAAGAGGACATCCCCACCTTTGACGAGTGGAAGAAGAAAGTGATGGAGGTGGAGGAGAAGAAAAGTAAGAACAAATCACCAGAACACACACACACACACTCTACTACAACTCTGTGAACCCTTCCGTGTGTAGTGAGTTAAGTGCACTTAAGTGCTTTGTGATGTCAGCAAGTTCATTCATGTTCATTCCACTTCTACAAACATGTATGTGCCCGTGTACTCAAAACGACACACACACACACACACTCCTTTTTGGGAGGAGCATTAATAATGCAGTGGAGAGCACATTAACGTCTGCCGTGAAGATGCTGTGGTGTGTGGCTGTCTGCACATCGACACACTCCCATGAGTTGGTTGATATGTATAGCGTGTATGTCCTTTCCATGCATTTGTATGTATATTAATTATTTCCGTTGTCCAATTATTTCGTTGTCAATTATTTTTATATCTGTCACCAATTATTTCTGTGTCTGTCTCTCATTTGTCTGTTTTCTTTCTGTTTGCTAAAACACTGATACGTCTGTTGGTCTTCACCTGTCTCTCCATCCTGCTTGCTCATCCTCTTCTGGGGCTCTTCTGTATATGAGAGACAGACAGACAGCTGATGACATAACAGATCTGCAAGCTGACGCGATCCATTAGCTCAGGGTGGTGTGTCACACTTTACAAGCTGGAACCGAACACCCAGCAGCCGTCAGGTCTGATCAGGGGGACATGATTGATTACTCCACATCAGTCATGGATCAGCTGCCTGCGTAGGAGAGCTAGTAGCACCGTAGTGAGTGTGGTCCATGAACCAGCAGATAGTTCACACACCTGCACACACTCAAAGTGCTGCTGGCACAGGTGTTGGGGAAATGACGTCCATATTCATTTGTATGTGTTGAAGCAAATATAAAAACCGAAGTTGAATGAGTTAAATGTTCCTTGTCGCAGGTCAGTCTCTGCACACCTCGTCCAACGGCAGCCCCCAGCAAGGCAAGAAGGTCCAGAAGAACTTCAAGAACAACTACGCATCAGTAGAGTGTGGGGCCAAAATCCTTGCAGCCAACAATGAAGCCAAGGTAAGGCCCTGTCGACAGGGTAGAGGGCCTAGGGCCCTGGAGGGGGCAGGGTAGAAGGCCTAGGGCCCTGGAGGGGGCAGAGTAAGGGAGGGTAGTTGGCATGGGGCCTAGAGCCCAGGGAAATGTAGGGTAGAGGGAGAATGTTGGCTGGAGAACCCCCGAGCCTAAGGCAAGCAAGTGAGCAAGGCAAGCAAATAAAGCCAGACTTTAGTTATGCTTGTGTCAGTGGAAGTGTCTGACTTACAGTGTGTGTGTGTGTGTTTGCTTTCTTCCTTCATCTTCAGAGCACTTCTGCTATCCTTATGGAGAACATGGACCTGTACATGTTGAACCCCTGCAGTAATAAGATCTGGTGAGTCTCCTCACAGGTGCAGGAACCCTGCAGAGAACGAGCATGTGTGATTCATGGTGGAATCTCTCCTTGGAACTTGGAGAAGGAGATTCTCTATTCTGAGCTTCCCAACATGAACCTCATATGTCTCTCAAGTCACACATGTCCATATAAATGCACACACACACACACACCTGCACATACGCTGCCAGTAAAATTGATATCACCATATGGGGTTAGTGGGAACTAGCGGTGAGTGTATTCTGGCTGTTACCGGGCAGAGTATGACAGGTTGGGTGTGACCGTGTTCTGTCTGCCCCGCCCACCTCCCAACCCTCCCCCTTCGTTTGTGTCTTCAGGTTCGTCATTGAGCTCTGTGAACCAATCCAGGTGAAGCAGCTGGACATTGCGAACTTTGAACTCTTCTCCTCCACGCCAAAGGACTTTCTGGTCTCCATAAGCGACAGGTACGCCAGTGGCGTTCTTCACCTGCACTACATTCTGCCACGTGTCTCGTCTGGTCTGTCTTTTCTCGCTCTCTCTCACCTGTTTCTCTCTCGATCACTCCTCCCACCCCCAGGTACCCGACCAACAAGTGGATCAAACTGGGTACGTTCCACGCGCGGGATGAGCGTACGGTACAGAGCTTCCCCCTGGACGAGCAGCTCTACGCCAAATACGTCAAGGTAACCCGGGACTGCCACCACAAACACACCTCTGTGAGGACTGTGGGACTCGGCACTGGCGTGTGTGTGTGTGTGTGTGTGTGTGTGTGTGTGTGTGAGTGTGAGAGCGTGAATTAAAAGGAACCTGCTTATTGAGGATGGTAATGTGACGTGTTGGAAGTGCCACTCGCGTGTCTGTATGGCTGTAGTCGAAGGCTCCATTGTTGGGCAAAGAGCAGCGATCACGCGTCCGTTTAATGGAACACACTGATGGGTCAAAACATCCACCCGGAAAGACAACGTGTCAGATACTGAAATGTACAAAATAACTCCCATGTGCTCTTTCCCCGTTTCTCTCTCTCTCCGGTTGTTTTTCTCAGTCCTGCCGTTTGGAGGATGTTTCCACAACTCCGTCCTTCCTCGGTGTTCTGTGCTTTCTCCCTTTTGTTCCGGAAGCTTCTCATCCTGAAGCCTGTGCCTTCATGTACTGCTTAGCTATTTAATGTAGTGGGTCTCCTTGTGTCTGCCTCTCTCTACACCTCTCTGTTTCTCTCTCTCTCTCTCTCCCTCCACTCTTTCACTTTCTCTCTGTACCTCTCTCACTCACTTTTTCACTCTCTCTATACCTCTCTCCCTTTCTCTACCTCTCTCAGTTTCTCTGATCTTTCATTGTTCACGCAGGCATGTTTGAGCTCTGTGGAGCTTCTATTCCTGTGTGTCACCTGTAGTGTGGCTCATATAATGCTTGCGGCATGAAATTCTCTTTGTTTACTGATTCTTTCTCTTTCTTTCTGTCTCTCTCTTTCTTTTTCTTTCTTTCTTTCTCTGTCTTGCTTCAGATGTTCATCAAGTACATAAAGGTTAGCATCTTCCTCTTATTTCACATACACATCCGTGAGGGCCTTTGGTGGTAGGGCTGAAATCCAGAGGCACTTGGCAGGGAGCCAGCCTCTCACACACACACACATAGACACACACACACACTCATTTCCTCTCTCTGTCCTCACACTGCACTGTAGATAAGCGTCACTCTGGCAGGGGGAGGTGGACGTCCTGGAGCTCCCTGTCTGATGACTGTTTGGGCCGCTCTGTCTGATGACGGGTTTGGGCCGCTCTGTCTGATGACGGGTTTGGGCCGCTCTGTCTGATGACGGGTTTGGGCCGCTCTGTCTGATGACGGTTCAGCTGCTCTGTCTGATTACGGTTCAGCTGCTCTGTCTGATGACGGTTTCGGCCGCTCTGTCTGATGACGGTTTCGGCCGCTCTGTCTGATGACGTTCGGCCGCTCTGTCTGATGACCGTTTCTCTGCTCTGTTTCTCCCTCTAGGTTGAGCTGCTCTCTCATTTCGGATCCGAACATTTCTGCCCCCTGAGCCTCATCAGGTGACCAGTCTTTTCTTCTCTCGCTAGAGCTCTTTCAGCGATGCATTTTTTGTTTTTATTGTATGTAATGGTGGTAACTGCATTCCAAAAGTGCAGTAGTATCTCGGGGTGGAGGAGGGACGGAGACCGGCAGGGCTGTGCAGGGGTCCATGGCCTTGTGGATCATATTATCTATGTAGTCCTTAATCTGCCTGACTGGTGTTCTCAAACAGTCTCTAAGATCCACTTTGGAATCGGACAGACCTGAGGTATTTATGCACTGTGAGGTATTTATGCACTGTGAGGTATTTATGCACTGTGAGGTATTTATGCACTCTGAGGTATTTATGCACTGTGAGGTATTTATGCACTGTGAGGTATTTATGCACTGTGAGGTATTTATGCACTCTGAGGTATTTATGCACTCTTTATGAGGTATTTATGTACTCTGAGGTATTTATGTACTCTGCATGTACTCTGAGGTATTTATGCATTCTGAGGTATTTATGTACTCTGAGGTATTTATGTACTCTGAGGTATTTATGTACTCTGAGGTATTTATGCATTCTGAGGTATTTATGTACTCTGAGGTATTTATGTACTCTGAGGTATTTATGCATTCTGAGGTATTTATGCATTCTGAGGTATTTATGTACTCTGAGGTATTTATGCATTCTGAGGTATTTATGTACTCTGAGGTATTTATGCACTCTGAGGTATTTATGTACTCTGAGGTATGCATGTATCTGCCTTCCCAGTAAAGGGTATGCAGGTTTATGGGGGATTATACGAGGTTGGGTTAGATTAGAGTTGATTTTCGCTGTTGGAGTTGGTCTGTTCTCCTTGGCAGAACAGGTAATGTGGGTTAGAGGCCCGTGCAGGGGCCAGGCCTGCAGCAGAGCAAGAGAGCAACACACACACACACACACACACACACACACACACACTGTAAAGCTGTTCTTTTCTGTGCTGTGGGTAGCTGTGGAAAACAGGCAGACCCAGGCCAACTCTCCAGCAATGAACGTGAGCACCTCGAGCCTGAAGCTTCTCGGGCCTGAAGCTTCTCGGGCCTGAAGCTTGTCTGGCCTGCTTTACGTCTGAACTGCTTTTCCTTGGGAAGTGTGATTGGAGTTCATCAGCATTTTCAGAACTGTGTCAAATAGCCTTTTCTGTTCTCCTGCTTCTAAAAAGGTTGAGCTACTTTTGCATCTGCAACACACAGCAGAGGTGATGTGTGTGTGTGTGTGTGTGTGTGTGTGTGTGTGTGTGTATATAATGTATATTTTTATAGACTATTTTGGATAAATGGTATTGTGATCTAATGGCTGTAAAACCCTATAGATGAATCGCAAGAAATGTAGCTGCCTGTCTGTCAGGCAACAGAACTGCACCTGAATATCTGTGGCCCAGCTGTTGGTGATGCCTGGGGCTCTAGGGAAATGCTTTATGGAGCTAATATACATGTTTCAGCATAGCCACTCACCCTTGTTACTCCTGCCCAGTTATGACTCTCTCTCTCTCTCCCTGTCTCTCCCTCTCTCAGGGTGTTTGGCACCAGTATGGTAGAGGAATATGATGAGATTGCGGACTCTCAGTACCCCTCAGAGAGGGCTGAGTACCTGGACGAGGACTACGGTAGGATCGCCTCATCTTAGTCTTTGTGTCTTTTATTCAGCAGGTGTGTTTGACCGGGAGGAAGTGTGTTTTGGTTTGGTAAACAGGACGTGTCCTGTTCCCTAGACCCCGGGCTGTACACATCTACCCGCATTTATTACACCGTTGCATGTCATAGCTGTGACCTGATGTTTGTCCAGTAACTCAGGCACTGAAGCTGTTGTCTTAACCTCTGACCTCTGTTTTGTAGATTATCCCCCAGGCTTCCTCCCGTCTGAGGACAAGCCATCCAAGAACCTCCTGGGCTCTGCCACAAGTACGCCTGTCTCCCCTCTGCATGGTGAACCCTCTGGGCCTCCGTATTTACCCAGAATGCACTCGCTGGTGACTGCTAGCTTTGGGCACCCCGTGTTTGTAGCGCACGTGCTCATAAATATAGATAAAGACCTCAGTTCCCAGGCCATAGGCTGGTGCTCTTGGTGTCCTGAAGTCCGTCACATGTGGGTTGAAGATCTTCAGGTTGAGCGTCCAGGCAGGTGTGGTACTGTTGGATGGCCTTATTCAAGTATGCACCCAGCCTAGGGGCATTGTGTTAACTGCTACGGTGTGTTACGTACACACACTAGGCCTGTGGAAATGGGGTCCAGCTGCCTGCTACTCTGCTCTGCTCAGTGCTCCTGTGTTCCCTACTGAGGCAGGGTTCACAGAGATGGCCTGTTCTGTAATTACGCAAGACACACACACATACACACACACACACACGTCTGTGCCTGTGCTGTCTTGGTGGCGCCCTTGGCCCAGGGGTGGATCTGTGTGGGAGAGGACTGATCACTCATTACCACATGTTGCTCAGTCAGTGAGCAGTGTTCATGCAAATATGCACAAGAGAAGGATGCTGGGCCATCAGACCTTCCATGGGGCCGCCCACCTGCATAGCCACATCCATAGCTCAGCATGCGCTTGTGCGTTCGCCTAGCGTGGGTTTTGTAGTCCGGAGGTGTCATCTGTCCGTTCTTCTCTGCAGACGCCATCCTCACTATGGTCAACAACATCGCCGCTAATGTGCTGGGGGGGAAACAGAGTTAGAGGATGGAGCTCAGATAGATGGTACAGTATACTGTTTCTGTCCTGGTCAACAACCCTCTCTCTCTCTCTCCCTCCCTCCTCCCCTCCCTGTCTCTCTCTCCCTCAGAGTCTCTCCTTCTGGAGCTCAGATAGATGGTACAGTCTCTCTTTCTGTCCCTCCCTTCTCTCTCCCTCCCTCCTCCCCTCCCTGTCTCTCTCTCCCTCTCCCTCCTCCCCTCCCTCTCTCTCTCTCCCTCCCCCTCCCGCCCTCTCTCCCTCCTGTCTCTCTCCCTCCTCTCTCTCTCCCTCCCCCTCCCCCTGTCTCTCTCTCCCTCTCCCTCCTCCCCTCCCTGTCTCTCCTTCTCCCTCTCCCTCTCCCTCCTCCCCTCCCTGTCTCTCCTTCTCTCTCTCTCCCTCTCTCCCTCTCCCTCCTCCCCTCCCTGTCCTCCCTTGACACACACACTCTCACAGCTGTGTGTGACGGGCAGGGTGGTGTTGTTGTGTGACCACACTGCAGGAGGAGGAAGAGTGTGTGGTGAGCGGTGTGTTTGAGTCGTCGTGCGATCTGTGAGGATTTCGCGCCTCTCAGGTCGTAGCAGGGTGAGGAGCACCAAAGCTACCCAACACCGCCACACCAGCCCGGCTGACCCGCCTAACGCAGACCCAAGAGTCCGAGTCCCTGGCCCGACAGAGCCAAATCCCAGACTGGCCCTTTGGTGTTACATTATAGCTTTAGCGGTGTCTACTGACTTAATAACCACCGTATTTTTATGAGGTGCTCTTCGTGTAACGCTGAGTAGTGCGTTTTACTGTATGCCAAGTCTTTTTTTTGAACCTGAAGAGTAGGTGCAGGGTTTGCTTATGCAGCCATTACGCAGAGCTGCTTCGGTCACTCAGCACATCAGCCGTGTGCCAGGATCACTCAGCCGGCGTCCTGCTGGCGTCCTGCTGGCGTCCTGCTTGTGTCCTGCTGGCGTCCTGCTTGTGTCCTGCAGGAGTCCTGCATAAGTGCTGCTTTGTGCTTCATGCTGTGGGTTTGACACCTTCAGTGTTCCACGTTTACGTTTTCGGCATTTAGCCGAATGCTCTGATGCGGAGCGACTTAGAAAGGTGCTTTGTCATCTCCTCACAGAAGGTATCCTAGCCGGTTCAAGGTGTCGAGCTACAATATTACTGGCAACCAGCAAGTTTGTTCCTTTGTTTTTGACGGCTTAAACATCTTTGGCTTGTGTTCATGAGCATGAGAAAAGAGTGAGATTTCTGAGGCATAAATCTGTCCTTTTGTATTGTGTTGAGTGTTGACTGATATGTCAGTGGTGACTGGTAGGTGTGAAAAACTTGGTTCATCTACTTGTTCTGCTGGTCCCCATTAAGACGCGTCAACTGCTGGTGTTCATTTTCATGCTGTGATGAATGAGCGTCCCTAATGTTTCTGGTACAGGACGCCAGATGTGTGTGTTTGTGTTGTAGTCTTGGTAGATTGGGTGGACGTGTTTGAGTATTGGCTAGTGGGCTGAACCAATCTGGGTGAACAAGGAGCTTCTTTGTAGGGATATGAAGCCATGCTCAGCTGTGGGTAGTGTCTCTCTCTCTCTCTCTTTCTCTCTCTCCCTTTCTCCCTTTCTCCCAGCAGCACGTAGCATGGCTTCTTTCTGCTCTCTCAGTATGTCACTGTGAGATTGTTTGGTCTCTTGCAGGGAATGTGTCTTCAGGGACAGAAAATGGCACAGGGGTGACGACAGAGACCATATTCACACCGACACCCACCCCCACAGAGCAGCAAGCAATGTGCGTACACACACACACACACACACACTTGCTCACTCTCATGTTTACATCATGCTGCCAATGCCCCAGGTAAAACCCTTTTCTAGCTCAGACTAGTTAGTGCTGTTTGCTCACATGCTGAGCCAACCATTTTAATCCATGTCTAAAAAATAAGTGAAATAAAATCCTCTATCTCTTCTTTCTGTTTTTTGAACTCGCACATAACAAAGTCATGTTTAACATGCAGTAGAAGTGTAGTTTATTTTTAAACCTGTAATTCCTGTAAGTCCTGAAGTCCTGTAATGATGTCGGCGCTCAGCAGTTTTTTCCTTCCAGTTGTCTTGTTGGTTCCTCCATTTCCGGGTCAAGTGCTTATGGTCTTCCTGCCTCCCCAGGATGCACACTTCAGAACTGGATCCCACGCTAGTGAAGCCGGATCCGGAGGTGCCCCTTCCCGAGTTCCCCTCGACCCCACCGCCCGAAGAGAGTCGCGTCGTCGTCCTCATCGAAGAAGAAGAGGAGGCAGCCCCACCCACCGTCACCCTGCTGGAGGAGGAGGAGGAGGAGGAGCGTGAGGAAGACGGGAGACGCGAGGAGGCGTGGGAGGGGGAGAGCCGCTTCTACTGTGGCCACCTGTCGGCCCTGTCGTGTCTGGCCAGCCTCCACGAGCACCTCCACCTCTACTGCTCATCCGCCCTCGCCTTGCAGCGCCTGCAGCGCGACCGCCAGACCTACGCCCGTCCTCGCGCCCGCCCGCAGAGCGCCCGCCGCGGGCCACGCCCAGTACCCACCCACACCCGAACGCCCTCGGCGCCCTCAGAGCTGCGGGAGGAAGAGCCGCCCGCGCAGCTGCAGGGGGAGGGGCTTCAGCTGCAGGGGGAGGAGCTTGGCCCGGCCGCCACTGCCACCCCTGTCCCCGCGGGACCCACGGACCTCGGGGTGGAGACGCTGCCTGACACCATCCTGCTGGAGCCTAGCCAGACCTCCACCCTTCCCGCTCCCGACTTCTCCGAGCTCTCCAGACCCACTCCCGTCCCCGACGTTCCAGAAACGGCCCCTACGGGCGACCCCCTGGACGAGCGGCCTCCGGACCCCGAGCGCATCCCCCAGACGGCCTCCTCTCCCTCCAGCGGCACCGGTGAAGTCCTCACCCCCACCCCTGTCCTCGCCCCCACCTCTGAGCCCCCAGGCCCGGAGACAAACCCCCCGGTGTCCGAGCTCCTCGCCCCCGCCACAGAGCAGCCGGCTCCCGCACCCACGTGGCCGACGGAGGTCCCACCCTCCAGCGATCTCCCCGCACCCAGCGCCGAGACTCCAGAGCCTGGCAGAGCTGCAGGGCCCGAGGACCTCCTGCCCCTGGCTGATGGCCCCCAGGAGGAGGTGGTGGAGGACCTCCTCCTCCTCAGCGCGGCGGCCAGTCAGAGCGCACAGCAGCGAGCCGCCACCGACTTCTACGCCGAGCTGCAGAACGCCTCCGAGCCGAGCCATGGCAACGGTAACCAGGTGCACGGCTCCAATCAGAAGGAGTCGGTCTTCATGAGGCTCAACAACAGGATCAAAGCCCTGGAGATGAACATGTCTCTCAGCAGCAGATACCTGGAGGAGCTCAGCCAGAGGTCTGTCTCCCTGTGTCTCCCTGTGTCTCCCTGTGTCTCACTGTGTCTCACTCTGTCTCACTCTCTTTCCCTCGTACACACACACAGAATCACAGATTTCTGTCATTTATGACACAATTTCCAATGCTCAGTACGTCTACCATCACAAGCTTTTATATGGAATCAGGGATTCTCGTATTGGTGTTGGGTTGGATGTGCTGTGATTAGTTCATAAGTCAGTGATTGAGTGTGTGGTACAATATAAGATATTACACAGATACAAAGCAGTATGATTCCTCCAATAATATACAGTCAGTTTTCTTGAACAGATGGGCTAGTGAAGGAATAAGCCAGTCTGTAGTGTCCTCACTCCCCGTCTCAATATGAAAAATAAGTTCAATAAGAAATACAACTCTCATTAATTAACTTTAGAATCTACTTGCTAGATAATTAACTAGAGAATTAACTTGCAAACCAGTAAACGTAGGTTTTTTTGTTTTGTTTTTATGATTTGCGGCTGCAGATTCACAGTATGGACCCCTGTAAGCCCTCATGGCAACAGTGGTCCTGAGGTCAGAAACTGACCAATCATGAACAGGCTGTGGGGGGTGACTGACGAACTGCATAGCAACAGTTCGGCTGCAGTCTTTAATAAAGTCACAATAGTACTTTATACTTGCATAAACTTTATACTTATACTATAAAGAGTTTCATAAATTGGCTAGTGAACCCATGCATGGAGTTTATTTAATGATGTCATACTGATTTGTTTGATTGACTGATTTGTGTGGTGTTTTTGATTGGTCTCTATCGCTGTCACTCAGGTACCGAAAACAGATGGAAGAGATGCAGAGAGCCTTCAATAAGACCATCATTAAACTACAGAACACTTCCAGAATCGCAGAGGAGCAGGTCTCTAGTGTTTCATACATAAAAACATGTTAACCTGTGTGTGTGTGTGTGTGTGTGTGTACTCGCTTATATATCTGTGAAATTACGTTTGTACAGGGGTGTATCTGCATGCTGGTGTATGTGTGTGTGTGTGTGTGTCTGACTCGTGTCTGTCATGGTTATGTGTGTTTGTGCAGGATCAGAAACAGACGGAGTCCATCCAGTTGCTACAGAGCCAGCTGGAGAATGTCACCACCATCATGCTGAACCTGTCTGCTACGGTCAGCCAGTTACAGAGAGAGGTACACACACACACACACACTCACCCACACACACTCACACACACACACACACACACACACACACTCACTCACTCACTCACTCACACACACACTCACCCACCCACAAGCTGCTGTTAAAGTGTGTGTGTGTGTGTTACAGGTGTCAGACAGGCAGAGTTATCTGGTGGTGTGTCTGCTGCTCTGTCTGTTACTGGGTCTGCTGCTGTGTACACAGTGCTGCCGTAGCTCCCCTAATCACAGCCGGAGCACACCTGTCCCTGTGAGCACCCACTACCCCAGCCCAAAGAGGTACACACACACACACACACACACACCTGTCCCTGTGAGCACCCACTACCCCAGCCCAAAGAGGTCCACCCACTACCCCAACCCAAAGAGGTACACACACACACACACCTGTCCCTGTGAGCACCCACTACCCCAGCCCAAAGAGGTACACACACACACACACACACACACCTGTCCCTGTGAGCACCCACTACCCCAGCCCAAAGAGGTACACACACACACACACACACACACACCTGTCCCTGTGAGCACCCACTACCCCAGCCCAAAGAGGTACCCCACCCCAGCCCAAAGAGGTACACACACACACACACACACACACCTGTCCCTGTGAGCACCCACTACCCCAGCCCAAAGAGGTACACACACACACACACACTGTCCCTGTGAGCACCCACTACCCCAGCCCAAAGAGGTACACACACACACACACACCTGTCCCTGTGAGCACCCACTACCCCAGCCCAAAGAGGTACACACACACACACACACACACACACCTGTCCCTGTGAGCACCCACTACCCCAGCCCAAAGAGGTACACACACACACACACACACACACCTGTCCCTGTGAGCACCCACTACCCCAGCCCAAAGAGGTACACACACACACACCCACACCCCAGCCCAAAGAGGTACCTGTCCCTGTCAGCCCCACTACCCCAGTCCCTGTGAGCAAACCCCAGCCCAAAGAGGTACACACACACACACACACACACACCTGTCCCTGTGAGCACCCACTACCCCAGCCCAAAGAGGTACACACACACACACACACACACACACACACTGTCCCTGTGAGCACCCACTACCCCCCCAAAGCACACCCACTACCCCAGCCCAAAGAGGTACACACACACACACACACACCCTGTGCCACCCACTGTCCCTGTGAGCACCCACTACCCCAGCCCAAAGAGGTACACACACACACACACACACACCTGTCCCTGTGAGCACCCACTACCCCAGCCCAAAGAGGTACACACACACACACACACACACACACCTGTCCCTGTGAGCACCCACTACCCCAGCCCAAAGAGGTACACACACACACACACACACACCTGTCCTGAGCACCCACTACCCCAGCCCAAAGAGGTACACACACACACACACACACACACACACACACACCTGTCCCTGTGAGCACCCACTACCCCAGCCCAAAGAGGTACACACACACACACACACACCTGTCCCTGTGAGCACCCACTACCCCAGCCCAAAGAGGTACACACACACACACACACACACACACACCTGTCCCTGTGAGCACCCACTACCCCAGCCCAAAGAGGTACACACACACACACACACACACACACTGTCCCTGTGAGCACCCACTACCCCAGCCCAAAGAGGTACACACACACACACACACACACACACACACCTGTCCCTGTGAGCACCCACTACCCCAGCCCAAAGAGGTACACACACACACACACACACACACCTGTCCCTGTGAGCACCCACTACCCCAGCCCAAAGAGGTACACACACACACACACACACACACACACACACCTGTCCCTGTGAGCACCCACTACCCCAGCCCAAAGAGGTACACACACACACACACACACACACACACACACACACACCACCCACTACCCCAGCCCAAAGAGGTACACACACACACACACACACACACACCTGTCCCTGTGAGCACCCACTACCCCAGCCCAAAGAGGTACACACACACACACAACCACACACCACTACCCCAGTCCAAAGAGGTAAACACACACACACACACACACAAAACCACTACCCCAGCCCAAAGAGGTAAACACATAGATACACACACATAACCACTACCCCGGCCCAAAGAGGTAAACACACACACACACACACACACAACCACTACCCCAGCCCAAAGAGGTAAACACACACACACACACACACACACACACATAACCACTACCCCAGCCCAAAGAGGTAAACACACACACAACACTACTACCTCAGCCCTGAAAGGTACAGCCACACCCACACACACCCCTCAGACTCACACTACCACATAAAGACTGTTGAATTAGACTGATTACCCACATTTCTCTGAAGCCATGATTGGCCTGATCCTTTCTGTTGTTTTGCTACTGTTTCTTATTCTCTCTCTCTCTCTCTGTGTCCCCTACTCTGTGCCCGTCTCTCTCTCTCTCTCTCTCTCTCTCTCTCTCTCTGTGTCCCCCTCTCTGTCCCCGTCTCTCTCTCTCTCTCTCTC
This sequence comes from Brachyhypopomus occidentalis, assembly GCA_020368025.1. Classification (NCBI taxonomy): domain Eukaryota; kingdom Metazoa; phylum Chordata; class Actinopteri; order Gymnotiformes; family Hypopomidae; genus Brachyhypopomus; species Brachyhypopomus occidentalis. The sequence goes on along the minus strand of JAGXOD010000021.1, from coordinate 16,991,335 downwards.
TCTCTCTCTGTGTCCCCCTCTCTGTCCCCGTCTCTCTCTCTCTCTCTCTCTCTCTCTCTCTCCGTGTGTCCCCCTCTCTGTCCCCGTCTCTCTCTCTCTCTCTCTCTCTCTCTGTTGCCCCCCCGCCCCTTCCTCCTTTCTCCTCACTCAGATGTTTCTCGTCGTACGATGACATGAGTTTGAAGAGGAGAGTTTCTTGTCCTCTCATGCGCTCCAAGTCTTTTCAGTTGCCTACCTCAGAAGGTAAGAGTCCCCCACAGGACACGACACACACACACACACACACACACTGCCGGCTCCAGGCGCCTGTCTCCTGTCAGCCATGCTGGTCCCTCTTCTCTATCCAGCCTGCGCTGCTACGGTCTGACAGCATGTCCGCACACTACACTCTACTCCCATTTCCACGGCCTGTGCGGGGGAGACCGTGTGCTGGTCTCCCAGTCTGCAGATATCTCTGCGCTGGCCCCCGTCATGGGAACCACCACTGTGTGGCTTTGCACTGCTCTGTAGAAGAGCCAAGCATGATGACATTGTTCTGTTGCCGTTAGTAACGTCTGTGTGTGATGTCATCATCCCGGATGCCTGCTACGTTGTGCTGCAGCTACACACACACACACACACACACACACACACACACACACAGGGCACGCTGGCTTTGAGTGTGTGTGGCCTTGACCACGCCCTCTCTGCCTCCACTACTGTCACTCATGTTTTGATGTGTGTTCTGAGAATGCTGCCTTCGGCAGTTTGCGCTCATGGTTCGGGGTGTGTGTGTGTGTGTGTGTGTGTGTGTTTGTGTGTGTGTGTGTTTTTAAGCTTTTGTCTGGCTCATGCTGAGACGTTTGCAAGTAGAAACACAAACAAACATTTTTTTATACTTTTGCAAACTTTTTTATTTTTTTTTTGCCACAAGTGCAGTTTAGCAGCAAGACTGAAAATCTTTCTGAAACAAAACAGGAGCCATTGGATGTGCTTGGTGTTGCTCGCCTGTGTGCTGGGTTACGCGGTCACTCCTCCTACCTGCTGGTGTCATCATGCTTGTGTTCTGTTCCCATTACCATGCCTTAACACTGGACCCCTCTCTCCCCTTTTAGTAGGTCCTGATGACTTGTACATTGTAGAACCTCTAAGGTTTTCTCCAGAGAAAAAGGTACAGTGTCTGCTTCTCCTGCCTTGCTAGGCTCCTGTGTGCACATGGCCAACTCACAAGGGCTGTGTTCCAAATCACTCACCTGTTCACTTCTTTAGCTGTTCGTGTTTGTTTATCCCCTATTTACGAAAAACCAAACAAAACACAAACACACAAAGGAAGACCTGAGCTAAAAGTACTAAGTGCAGCAAGAAATAAGAGAACAGGGTGTATTGTAGAACTGTAGACCTGTGTTTAGTGCACTAGTATGGACAGGGTGTATTGTAGAACTGTAGACCTGTGTTTAGTGCACTAGTATGGACAGGGTGTAGTGTAGAACTGTAGACCTGCGTGCACTAGTATGGACAGGGTTTAACTGTGACCTGCGTTTAGTGCTAGTATGGACAGGGTGTAGTGTAGAACTGTAGACCTGTGTGTAGAACTGTGTAGACCTAGTATGGACAGGGTGTTAGTGCACTAGTATGGACAGGGTGTGTAGTGTAGAACTGTAGACCTGTAGTGTAGAACTGTAGACCTGTAGTGCACTAGTATGGACAGGGTGTAGTGTGTGTTTAGTGCAGAACTGTAGACCTGTGTTTAGTGCACTAGTATGGACAGGGTGTAGTGTAGAACACCTAGTGCACTGTATGGACAGGGTGTAGTGTAGAACTGTAGACCTGTGTTTAGTGCACTAGTATGGACAGGGTGTTTAGTGCACTAGTATGGACAGGTAGAACTGTAGACCTGCGTTTAGTGCACTAGTATGGACAGGGTGTAGTGTAGAACTGTAGACCTGTGTTTAGTGCACTAGTATGGACAGGGTGTAGTGTAGAACTGTAGACCTGTGTTTAGTGCACTAGTATGGACAGGGGTAGACCTGTGTTTAGTGCACTAGTATGGACAGGGTGTAGTGTAGTAGAACTGTAGACCTGCGTTTAGTGCACTAGTATGGACAGGGTGTAGTGTAGAACTGTAGACCTGCGTTTAGTGCACTAGTATGGACAGGGTGTAGTGTAGAACTGTAGACCTGTGTTTAGTTAGTGCACTAGTATGGACAGGCACTAGTATGGACAGGGTGTAGTGTAACTGTAGACCTGTGTTTAACTGTAGACCTGTGTTTAGTGCACTAGTATGGACAGGGTGTAGTGTAGAACTGTAGACCTGTGTTTAGTGCACTAGTATATGGACAGTGTGTAGTGTAGAACTGTAGACCTGTCTTTAGTGCACTAGTATGGACAGCGTGTAGTGTAGAACTGTAGACCTGTATTTAGTGCACTAGTATGGACAGCGTGTAGTGTAGAACTGTAGACCTGCGTTTAGTGCACTAGTATGGACAGGGTGTAGTGTAGAACTGTAGACCTGTGTTTAGTGCACTAGTATGGACAGGGTGTAGTGTAGAACTGTAGACCTGTGTTTAGTGCACTAGTATGGACAGGGTGTAGTGTAGAACTGTAGACCTGTGTTTAGTGCACTAGTATGGACAGGGTGTAGTGTAGAACTGTAGACCTGTGTTTAGTGCACTAGTATGGACAGGGTGTAGTGTAGAACTGTAGACCTGTGTTTAGTGCACTAGTATGGACAGGGTGTAGTGTAGAACTGTAGACCTGTGTTTAGTGCACTAGTATGGACAGGGTGTAGTGTAGAACTGTAGACCTGTGTTTAGTGCACTAGTATGGACAGGGTGTATTGTAGAACTGTAGACCTGTGTTTAGTGCACTAGTATGGACAGGGTGTAGTGTAGAACTGTAGACCTGTGTTTAGTGAACTAGTATGGACAGGGTGTAGTGTAGAACTGTAGACCTGCGTTTAGTGCACTAGTATGGACAGGGCCATGGCGAGTGGTTTGGAGCACAGCCCCAGCAGTCAGTAGCAGCTGTGCTCTACGTCTGAAGTGTAGAGATGCTCGGGTGTGTGGCGGTGTGGTCGCCATGGCCACTAGGGTTAAGAGCTGCACCCCCCCCCCCCCGTGTTGATCTCGCCCATATTCCTCTCCTGTCACCACAGCTTAGAAGCTTCTGTGTGCAGTGCATGTGGTTTATATTGTTTGTCTTGTCCTTAATATTTGTTGTGGTTGTTTGTGATCTGTATATTGTCTCTTATTCACTCTGAAATACCTGATGTGTTTTTTAATACAATTTTTAATTAGCACTATTCTGCTTTGGTGTGTGTGTGTGTGTGTGTGTGTGTGTGTGTGTGTGTGTGTGTGTGTGTGTGTGTGTGTGTGTGTGTGTGTGTGTGTGTGTGTGTGTGTGTGTGTGTGTGTGTGTGTGTGTGCGTGTGTGTGTGTGTGTGTGTGTGTGTGTGTGTGTGAAGAAGCAACGGCGTCCACGCAGGTCACTTCCTGCCGTCGGCCTGTGATGACGATGCACCGGTCTGCTCGTCCAGAGGGGGCGTGTCTGAAGGGTCCTCCTCTTCCTCCTCTTCGTCCACGGCGTCGGACGAGTCCTGCTGCAGTGCTTCGTCCAGGACGGGGCGTGAGCGGGGCGAGGGGGCCGCCCCTCCGGCCGCCAGCAGGACGGAGAAGAGGTCGCTGAAACGACGCCGGTCCAAGATGGCGGAAGAGCAGCGGCCAGGCCCGCCCCCAATGCACGCGCGCTGCTCCGCGCTCCTGCACGGCTCCATTCCCGTGGCGACAGCCGTCATGCCAACGCTCCAGCTGATGAAGGGGAAACAGGAGCTCGGCGTGGGGACATTCGGGGTGACGGTGGTCACCGGCCGCGTCTGAGTTTGAAGTGAAGTCCTCCTTCAGATCTGTGTGACATGCTAGCGCCCCCCAGCTCAGAGCGGCAGTTACTGCATCTCCACCTCCTCGTCAGCTAGGGGGAAGGGATGGACTTGGACCTGTCCTCTAGTCAGTCTCTCTCTCTCTCTCTCTCTCTCTCTCTCAGCTAGAATCTGCCACAATGCTCAAGCACAGAATGGAACTTGGACTCCCTGGCAACGGCAGCCCTGGCAACAGCCCCCGCCCCAAACCCGTTACCCTCTCATTCGGAGATCCTCTCCTTTCACGTGCCTTTATTTCTCCGTTACTGAACTGTCACATGTACAGACCACTGACAGAGGTGAAGGGTCCTTTCTCATTTTCTTTCATTTTTGGAGAGAAACCCATTTTATTTCTATGGGGAGGGTACAAAGAACTCAAAAACTTTTGAAAAGTATGAATGATGTTTCCCCCCCCCACCACACGACTCGATCAGTAGATCTCATGTGAGTATGCAGTGGTGCACATGCCCAGGTAAAGGGGGAGGAGTCTGTGTAGAAGACATGCCCCCTACCCCAGAGCTCTGGTGGAGGAGAATGGCAAGGCGAGTGTGGGGGTAGCAGCTGGGGCAGACACCACCACCCCTGCCCCCGTCCTGCACACGGCTCCTCGCCGTCTACTCCGCCCCCAACGCCACACCCATCTCCGCCCCAACTCCGCCCCAGCTCCTCACACTTTGTAACGGCGTCCCTGTCGGGAGACGAGCACGTTTCCACTACCATGCTCGTCCCCTCTCCCTCAGTTTTGGGCATGTGCTGAATTCCAGTTCCCAGGTCTCTCATTGGTGGTGGTTTGCTGGGACCAGTGACCAGTGTGGGGTCGTATAGCACGGGGACCTCCAGCACTGTAAGAGTGAAGAGAACTGAATGAAGAACAGATCCATCCGTTCACCTTCCTCCTCCTTTGTGCGCTCTCGCTCTCTCTCTCTCTCCATCCCTCCCTCCCTCTCCATCCCTCCCTCCCTCTCTCTCTCTCTTGCCCCAGGTTCAGGCCGGGCCTGACCACAACACTAGTGATGACGCATCCACACACTCATGTATAATAATGTATGCAAATGCAGGAATGACGCAGATCTAACCTCCATGGCCACCAGATTCCAGTTCGTCCACTCCCTCCACTGCATGAGCTGTAGTTCGTGCCACATGGCCGGTTCGAAACACCTACATAAATGGAACTCTATACTGTATATTCTGACACACGTACACACACAGGGGTTTTACAGTAGACGCTGCGTTTTATTTATCTATTTATTTATTTAAGGTCACTTTTGACGAGCTGTTTGAGATGGCGGGCCTCGACTCGCAGGGTGTTGTAACCCTCCTGGTGTCCCTGTGTGTGTGTACTCAACAACACACACCCTGCACACATTCCCACACACTCACGAAATGCGCAAAGGTACCAGCACGCCCATCAGGTGGTTTTCTCATTTCTTGTCTGCACCGAGACTTGTGTGTTATTTCGTACAGAAACTGGAGTCTTGAGATCTGGCCTAAACGCACACACTCACATCCCCAAAGACCTTTGGCTGATCATCTTCTTTTCTGCAATTGCTAATGTTGGCTAATATGATAAACCAGATGTCCAAATTGTGTTAACGTCTGCTATTATTTGAGCTCTTCTAAGGGTTTAAAAAGCAACCAGGACCCCAGCCGGTAACAGGTTTGTGCTGGATGGAGGACTGTGCTGATGGATCTGTTCTGAGAGGTTCTGGATCCCTGTTTAGTCGTGCGTGTTTCTGTTTGTGTCTGTGAACGTGCTGTTCACTCTCGAGGCACTAATCCGTTCGCTCGGGTTCGGCTGGTGTGAAACCTCTTGTGAACACACGCCTCTCTTCCATTCCTACATGTGCCGTGTCGACGAACCACCACCTCACGCTCGTTGCCACGGCGTCTGTTGCTCCTGCTTGCTGTCCGTTTCTCTAGTCGTGTGAGTCTGAGTGTACGTACAGGTGTTGGAGCACGCTTGCCAAACCGCTCCACATCCCGTTGTACTTTTTGTTCAGTCAGACACGTCTGTGTGTTTATGACGGATGTGTACGTACTTAACTGGTCCTCGTGTGATATCTTCACACCTTCACCCCTGTCTGTGAACAGAACACTGAGCTCTCTCCAGGTGTAGAAATGTGAATTCCTGTTTGGGTTAACTTAAAAGGGAAACGTTAGGATGGTTTTGAATGCACCATTGCAATGTGATTATGACTGAGAGATATTCCATTTTCAGAAGGGGCGTGTAATGCTCATTGTCTACATGTTTATTTTTCTGTTTTGTTTTTTTTTGTTTGTTTGTTTTTAGTATTTGTATGTATATGTGCTAGTGTAAATTATGTTTTGAGAGTTTAAGGATGTTTTGAACAGTATGGATAAAGAGATGAATCTGACCTATAACCTATTGATCAGAGGCCTGCGTCTGCGCGTCACCCCGCCTCTTCCACAGCACTTTGAAGTACTCCATGCGTTTTTTTTCCCTCTACACTATACTTTGTGTTTTCCACGTGCTTGTTTCAGTGTGGTGCCCTCTAGTGGCCAGATGCTAAAGTTTTTAAGTTGGCCAGTAGATGGCATCACGTACACCAGATAATCTGTGAGGATGAGCTGCACAGTATTTTTTTGAAACAGGAATAACTGTAACTACTAAGATGTAGTGCCAATAGAAACTGTGAATTTCTAAATAAAACACTTTGTCTTTCATAGCTGCATTTTAACTGTTATTCTTTTTTTTTGTTTCTTGATTCTTATTATTTATCTTGGGTATCGGAGTTTCTGCGCTAGGTGTAGGCACAACAAGAAGAATCAGTAAGGACATTTAATCAACTTTGAAAATGGTTTGGAATGTTTTTTTATTTATTTTTTTAGAGAACACGCTCTCGTGTCCTCTCGGCTGTGATGCGTCTCTGCTCTCGTGTCCTCTTGATGTTCTTGAGGAGAGACTTGTCTTGATCCGAGCATCGTTTTCAGGCTGTGCCTAATTGGCACACATGGTAGACGATTAGAAACACAACACTGACAAATGAGATGGGCCCTATGTTGAATGCAATTTAAACATTTACATTTACTTTTTAAATGCGGAGGGTGAGGTGTATTTTCATGATTCTAGCTACACAACACTGCAAATTGAGTCTTTTAAAGAGGACCATCATTAATCAGGCTGTTTATCAAGCCCAGAACAGTAATACGAAATTAATCTCGTAATATAGGAGGTCTGTAGGTTTCCTTTCATTACAGCTTTCATGTGTGTTATGTCCAACAAAGCCAGCAACTTGTGTTTTAATGTCCGTAACATTCAAGGTAAAACAAGCATTTCCCCCAGTGTTTACTTTTATCTTTTATTCTTCATGCCAGGACTGACGTCGGTGTAAGTCTACCATTCTACCATCTGCTCTGCGCTACGGTAGGACGGTTCAATAAGAGGGTCGGTTGTCCGAACACCAGTCTTCCAGTCTTTCTGCCGTGAATCAGCTGCACAGAACACCGTGTTTTGGCTGCTTCTCTCCACGGTGTTGACTTGAATCTGAGCTGTGCAGAGAAAATTGTGTTCGTTTTTATACGACATTAGAAGATTCATCATCTCTGAGCAGCAGAATATTGTTTCTGGAATACTCTGCCAGCACAGCGTGGCAGACTTCTAGATGTAATTCTTAACCCACAGTGCCTAAATTGTGGCATGCCAAAATGAAGACTTACCTTAGTTTTTTTTTAAAACAATTAAATGTGAATAGTTCCAGTTCAGAAAATAAAAGCCCCTGTATTTTGAACTTTCCACCTGGATTTTCTAGTTAGGATTAATTCCTAAAATCTCGGTAATAAAATTAATAGACTCTTATTAATAGACTCTTATTAGCCCCAAAATCAATTTAGATGACTTTTGTTTTGAAAACGCTTTCGTAGCAGGTTCACAGTCAGAGTCCTGCCTTCTACGGGCTTGCTGTCCGATTTGGAGCTTTAAAAAGGTAATAACTTTAATAAATTGATGCATAATTGATTCGGATATTACACTGGAGTTACTGAAAATGCAAGTAATACGTGTATATGTACGTGTCATGTTTATATTTTTCTGCGCCAGTTGTATATACGGTGTAGGTTACTAGTAAACCGCTATTACAGTCAGGCCGACGGTTAGACTATGAGACACAAAAAATCGTCCTGTCAAACTCTTCAGTCATCTCCAATAGTTTAATAGTTTAATAGAGATCTAATAGGGTTCTGTCATAAACCAAACAAAGCATTTGTCTTGAATAAATCGGAGATATTAAGGTCAACGGATAAGCCGCAGCCGATAGCTGTCAGTCTGGCTCTGTGCAGGATTGAACGTTAACACTGCTGTCTAATCTCTGTCGGGCAAATGCATTTGTGGTTGTGCTGCAACATCACTGTGGTATACACAGCTGCACAGATGGTGTAACGCAAATAATTTGTCAAGTTTCTTAGCTGGCTACCGAGGTGTTTCAGTGCGTATAGAACAAAAGGTCTAATGTTGTTAGTTCCTGACGAGATATTCGCTTCGTTCTTGCATTATCTGTGTAGACCATGGCCTGTGACTGTTAAGTGTTTTATAGATTTTTTTAAAGATTTATCGATTAACACAGTTATGTTCTGTTTGTCTACTCGTTTGCATTCTTACACGGAATGTCTATTACAAAACCACACACCCATAAAAGGACGTTAGCATTAAATTAAATTATCCAACTCGTAGAAATTGGTCAGTGACTGAGCACTGGGATACCATGGGACTGAGCTAGGCAATGAATGAATGTTTAAGTATGGATGAGTCAGTGAAACAAAACCAATGAGAATGAGCATACAAATTCTTCTTGGGTGTAGGTTGTGCTGGTCCTCGTGTGATATCTTCACACCTTCACCCCTGTCTGTGAACAGAACACTGAGCTCTCTCCAGGTGTAGAAACAACTTTGTGCTGTGTTCCAGAGTTCATTGGTAGGATACTAATAATACCAAGTGCTGACCCACAGGCGTGTTAAATATTCAGAAGGCCCTGAAGATCTTACTCATCATAGTCGGGTGTATTCCATTAGGGTTTAACTTCAGCTGGGGAGGACGGTGGATCTTCTGCAACTGCATTAATTCTCTGGTGCTTATAAATAGTCTCACATATCAATATGACACATTTTCGATATTCTCTGTTTATTCAGTCCATTGGTTTATTTTAGGATGGCTGAACCACCCCAGTCATGTGACTGTTTTGTGTCTCTGCCGCCGGGTTCTAAAAACGATCACGTGATATTTGGGAAGAACTCTGACCGGCCGAGAGATGAGGTGCAGGAAGTGGTTTACTATCCTGCAGGCTCCTTTGCACCTGGGGCAACAGTGCAGGTGAGTGGTTCCCTTTAACTCCTGGCAACGTGCAGCCATGCTCACCTATGAGCTTACGTATTGTCTTCACGTCTCCAGGACTGTCATCGTCTTTGGCCCTCTGTAAAATAGGCAGACTTAGTTACACAGCTACAATGGCTTTGGCAAACTGGGTTTATATATTACCCAGTATTACCTGTGCCTTTAACCCAGTATTACCTGTGCCTTTAACCCAGTATTACCTGTGCCTTTAACCCAGTATTACCTGTGCCTTTAACCCAGTATTACCTGTGCCTTTAACCCAGTATTACCTGTGCCTTTAACCCAGTATTACCTGTGCCTTTAACCCAGTATTACCTGTGCCTTTCCTTGGTTTTGAGCTCATACCAGTAAACAAAAGCGTATTGATTAATCTGTAACTAGGTCAAAAATGGAGGCCTGCTTGATGTTTGGCTGAGTGTGTGCGTGTGTGTGTGTGTGTGTGGGTGGTGGTTCTGAGTTCCATCTGCCGTTCCTTAACCATGGGGGGAGAAGCAGACTGCTTAATTATGTTTCCATTTTCCCTTCCAGTGCACGTACGTCTCCATCCCCCAGGTGGAGCGCACCCATGCGGTGGTGCTGAGCAGGCCCGCCTGGCTGTGGGGGGCGGAGATGGGGGCCAACGAGTGTGGCGTGTGCATCGGGAACGAGGCGGTGTGGACCCGGCAGCCCGTGGCTCAGGACGAGGCTCTGCTGGGCATGGACTTGGTCCGGTGAGTCCAGCCGAGGGCTGCGTCTTCCGTCTGGAGCCGGTCTGGGCTTTGTTCCCTGTACACAGGTTTATAAATGAGCAGTACTGATGCCTGGGCTCTGCCTTTCCTTAAAGTTCGAGCTTGAAGAACAGTGCTGAATGTGTGTGTAGGGCGGGCAGAGTGTGTTGACTCTGTGCTCTTGGGCTCTTGGGAGATTATTTGTGCTGCGTAATATGTGTTAGCATGGACTAGGATTAAAGTGGCAGACACCTAATGCTCACTGAATCACAGCATTATGCTGCTCAGTGTGTGGTTCATGTGCTGGAGCTGAGTGAACGTGTCGCGTGTTGTGTTGAGCATTATGACAATGGCGTGTGAGCTCCGCGTGTGGTGTAGACGTGCAGCGTGCGCCCGGGCGGAGAGCCCAGCGGCGGCGGCTAACCCTGGGGTGCTGTGTGTGTGCGCTCAGGCTGGGTCTGGAGCGCGGGCGGAGCGCTTGGGACGCCCTGCGCGTGATCACGGAGCTGCTGCAGCTGCACGGGCAGGGCGGAGCCTGCAGGGAAGACACCCAACATTTCAGCTACTACAACACTTTCCTACTGGCCGACCGCAACGAGGCCTGGGTCCTGGAGACCAGCGGCAAACTGTGGGCCGCACAGAAAATCACAGGTCAGAACCGCTCACGGGTCAGAACCGCTCACAGGTGTGCTGTTATCAGGTGTCTGGCGGGTTTCTTTATGTAGAACATCTCCTGGACTTTGTGACACAGTCTCTGGGTAATGCCGATACTAAAATGGCGGCCTGAACTCTTTAGTTTCTTTCTCTGCTTCGCCAGAGGGGGTGAAGAACATCTCCAACCAGCTGACGATAGAGACGGAGATCTCCGCCGAGCACCCTGAGCTGCGGGAGGTGGCCACGGCCGAGGGCTGGTGGGGCGGTGAGGGTGAGTTCAGCTTCGCCTCCACCTTCACCCCGGACGACCCCCCCGCCAGGATGGAGCTGGCCAAGGCGCGTTATGAAGGCGGGAAGACTCTGCTGCAGGAGCATGCTGGTGAGTGCATGTCGTCGCACCTGCGCAGGTGACACACAGACCTGCGTGCGCCTTTATATTAGGGTCACTGAGTTTAGAAATTGGTTCTGAAATTAGCACAATACGTGACTGTAGCACAGGGAGTGTGTCGTGGCAGGCGAAGGAGGACGCCAGTGTGTAGGCGAAGCGTTTATTGACGCGACGGACATAAATAAATCAACCAACGTATTAGTTCTGGATGTAAAATGTTTAAAAAATGTATTTTTAGCTAGGTCAGTCTGTGAGGTAACAAGTGGGCTGTACCAATCATCTGACTGTGTGTGTGTGTGTGTGTGTGTGTGTGTGTGTGTGTGTGTGTGTGTGCGCCACAGGCTCCATGACGGCAGAGGTGATGATGAAGATCCTCAGGAACAAGACCCACGGGATCTGCATGGACTCTGGAGGTTTCCGCAGCACTGGCAGCATGGTGTCCATCCTCCCCCGAGACACCACCATGCCCTGTGTCCACTTCTTCACTGCCACGCCCGACCCCTCCAGGTACATACTGTCACAAAGAGCACAGAGGTTCTGCCAGGGCTCGAGGATCTGAACACGCTCTGAACGCTTTCTTTACACTGCTGTTTTCTTTGAAGGCTCACAGAACTTGATGGATTTCAAGATGAGTTATTTATAACACTGTCAAGAAATATCTGAACAAAAAATAATAATAATAACAATGAAATGTTATGTCATTAGACACAGGGTCACTAAAACCACCAGTAGTGTTTGGGCTCAGGTGTAAGAACACTACCTCATGTAATGTTACTGCTTAAAACGTTATTGTTTTATGAGGAATTAAGCAAGTAACTACTCCATAAAGCCAAAAGGGCTTTTCATTGTGGTGCTCCTAAATCTTCAGGTCCGTTTTCAAGCCATTTATCTTCTCCGAACGTGTGGCTCCGGTTGCCATGGTGAGGTCTCCAGAGTACGGCCCTGACGATCCGGTGAGGTTGCAACCTCGCTTCCAGCGCTGCGTGGACAGGAAACACGAGCTGTATGAAGCCCACCAGAACGCGCTCGCCATCATGGATGCCAGTCCGGTCAGCACCAAACACAGGCCCGCCAGCCTCAGCGGGTCTTTCATCTCACACTTCTGTAGCGTGTTTATGTATGTAGCGTGGTTATGTATGTAGCGTGGTTATGTATGTAGCGTGTTTCCTTTTAATATGCACAAGTGATAAGCCAGGTGACTGTCTACCATGGGTGCTTGCTCACTGTGTGTGTGTGTGTGTGTGTGTGTGTGTGTGTCAGGACGCTGGAGCGTCTCTACAGGGGACTATGCGTTTCTTGGAGTCGCAGTGTCTGCAGGAGATCGAGGCGATGCTCCGAGGGGAGCTGCAGGGACAGGAGCTCGGGGATCTCTTCTTCGACTGTGTGGACACAGAGATCAAGTTTTACCAGTGAGACAGAGCAGGTAAAAGAACAGGGGGTGTAGGACGTTCCTGAAGCACCACCTGCTCAGAGACACATCTGCTATACGCGAACCAGTGTGTTTCTGATGTGCGTGACTAAACGTATTGCACTTGTTTGGGACTCTGGGCTGTGTAGGGACGATGTCCTCTGTGCTCAGTGCTCAGCAGTGTCCCCTCTGCAGGTCTGACTGCAGGGTTAAGCTCCTGATCGCCTGACGCAGCTGCTGAGCCGTTTGAAGACTGAGCAGTGACTAAACGTGTGGAATTAGCTGTGCTTTTATATGGATGGAAGGCCTTTCAGGACAGGACCTCCATGACTCGGTCAGCCTGCAGGGATGTTGGGTCATGATCAGCGTGTTTGCATGTGGATGACCTGCAGTGTCACGGGCACATGCAGCTGAAGGGCTACCACACTGCATGCTTTAACTGCAGTACCAGCTTCCTTCTTATTTAGACTTTTTCATATAGTATATGGACAAATGCAAGCCTGTCTTAACAATTAACTTCAGGTGTTTCAGCCACACCCATTGCTAATGGGTATATAAAATAAAGGGAAACGCAGGCAGCAGAATGCAACTGAAGAGCTCAGTGACTTTAAATGTGCCACTGTCATAGAGTGCCATATTTGCCCGTTAGTGAAACAGTGAAAGATCTGGCCCAAAACTGCTAGTACTGTGAAAAGGAAGCATCACCAAACAACAGCAGTTCAGCCGTGAAACAACAGACCACATCACGTCGTTCTCTCTTGCTTCACTCACACAAGGATTCCGATCTGCCCGTGGAACGGGCGTGTGAGTGTGTGAAATGCATGTGTCTCACGCCCAGTGTGTGAAACTCAAGAACCCTGCAGTCATCTGGGGTGGCACAAGGGGCGTCCAATCAGAGTTCAGGGGGTCCGTTGCTACCCCGGCCCTGCTTTGGCTCCGCCCATGGGCATCAGCACAAGAAGTGTGCGTGGAGAACTTGACATGGCATTTCATGTGTAAGATCACTATGCGTAATGGTGTGTGCGTCTCTGGAGCAGTGCAACCTTGTACTCTAGAGTGATGGATCACACTTCACTTACCATAAAATCTAAATCATCACATTTTCATTGATGCGTTTCTTGAGAATGCTGTAAAATGCAAAAGTGTACCGAGAAAGGCGAGCTCTCACGGCATTGTTACGTTTCTGAAATCGTCTCTAGACGTAGATCAAAACCATCAGGGTTCATAAACAAGATTTTACATTTGTTCAGCCCTCAGTTTTTTCACCAGGAGAACAGATTCACTGTTCTTATCAGGAGAGGAGGTACAGTAGACTGGATATAGGGGTAACGGAAAAGTACGAGAGAGAGAGAGAGAAGTTCTAACTGAGGAGCAGACACATAAGGGAATGAACAACACGTCAGAGTGTTCTGAGGGTCATAGACAGTAAATCACAAATTCCTTCACAGGCATAATTTTCCTGACACCGTAGTTTTAATGTGCAGCTCTCGCTGGTGTTTTGCAGATGTCTAGTGAATGGCGCTTGCTGATCTGCCTTCGGAAGGGTGGACCTCGGGGAGGAGGTTTCTGCCCACTCCCGTTCACCTCTCTCAGTTCCCATGATGCCATGCAACTCATCGTGATATCCATGCCACTCAAAAGTGTAACTGTATCAAAAAAAAAACTAAATGTTCATGTGAGTTGAGCACCCTAATCATGTGTCATTGTCTCACGGGGCGGTCATGTGCGTACACATTAACGAGTAAGTGATAGATTACTAAAGTGTGTGTGTGTGTAGGGCTGGGTGAGAAAAAGAAGAGTGGAGGAATATTCTGATCATTCCGGTTTGAGGGTTCAGCTGTTTAGCTAACCCTAACCCTTAAGAGGTGGAGGTCAATAAAGGTTTAATGATTCTGTGCTTGATATTGTCTTTTTTTGCTACTTGCTCTTTACTCCTTTCTATCTATGTCCCTATATATTCTACAAAACTTTGATGTTAATATCGTTTCTACAAATTCTGCATAGGCTATTAAGTCTTTAAATAAATGTGTTGTATGTTAGTTATTACTGACCATAAATTCGTAACATTGTTATTACTGGGGGCTTTTTGCAAATTGGTGACAAATGTTGATATCCACACCTTACCATGAGGTGTCGCGACTGGGGAACGGGGCCGAGGACAGACCCGTCTTGTCCGTCCTGCTTTGGTCGTCATCATCGGCAATATGGCGGACGAGATGGATGTTGTTGACATCGAAGGAGACGAATGTGGCACGGATGAAGGGTAAAATATACTCCTGAATGTGTAATGGGAGTCTTGTAGGCGATTACGTTTTTGCCGGTGATTGATGATGGGTGGATGCCCCTAGCAAACGGAAGCCCGTGTATTAGCTGAGCTAGCTATGCTAGCTAACAGGCGCCACTTGAAACGGAGCTGGGTAGCTAGCTAGCTGACTAGGACATGTCCAAAATATAGGCTCAATATATAAAATATAAGATGTTTCATTAAAATACAGTGGAGCTTGTCACATTCACTATAATCTCATAGAAGCACAACTAGGTAGCTATACGTGTCACTGTTTGCGTCTGTTGTGTCGTTGCTAGCTTAGCCAGCTAGCTTCCTGGGTGCTCGTTTTATTCTAATCGTGTTTTTAAAGGGTTTCAGTTTAAGAGACTGCCGTTTTCCAACTTGGACGTTAACGCTTTTGAATGTACATGTGTCGGACTTAAGATCGCTATCTTCTGCCATGACCATGTTTTACAGCGACAGCGGGGCAGTGCTCCTTCAGAACGACTACTTACAGTCGGCGTGGAAGACCAACACTGCTGTGTTGGTAAGGGGGAGTTAAGGGTTATTCAACTGACACAGTCCATCACCTTCGTCTGTAGTGAAATATGAACCCGAATAACGTAATTTGTTGGATGTCTTCATGGTCTTTTGTTCAGCCATGGGCACTGGACACCTCAATAAGTGAGGAGAACAGAGAGGTCATTGAGAGCATGCTTCTGGAAGAGCAGTATCCTTACAAACCAGTACTATGAGGCATCTGTGTTGTGGTCTTTGGTGTCTAAATCCACTTTGGTGTCTAAATCCACCTGGCAGGTGAGAGAAGACCCCTTCTTGTTTCTTTAACAGTGTTTTAGATATTATTTTGCTGGCAAGAAGGTACCTAAGGTGGCATGGACCACTGAGAAGCATAAAGTTAAGAAGTGAGTTATGCAGAACCACCTTCATTTATTCTCTTTTTATGTAAAATTCAGGGTATACAGTTTTTAGAAACACTTCCAGTCAGTTAAATGTACAGTGTAAATGTTCCTGAGGACAGTTTCATTTTGTTCAGGTCACCAGTGAAGAGCTCTGGATCTTCAGCTCGTTGGTCACAGGAGGAGAAGAACCTCTTTGAGAAAGGCCTCGTATGTTATTATTAACCTGTTTTTTTTTTAAATGGCATCTCTGTCTGACATTTATGGAATACAGCAGCTGTTTCATGAGATGCAAGTGCATTTGCAGAACACTGACGGTTGTGTGATCTTTAGACTCAGTTTGGGCGAAGGTGGACCAAAATCTCGAAGCTGATTGGTACTAGGACAGTTCTTCAAGTGAAGGGTTATGCCCGCCAGTACTTCAAAAACAAGGTTTGGCATTAAATCATGGACCTTTTGTCTCCTACCTTAAGTATGAATAGCACTCTCAGTTATTTTCAGACCTTTTGAAATGGCTTCTAATATAGCATTGACACCAGCTTTCCAATAAAACTGTTGTCTAGAAATCCGATGCATAATTGTTCATACAGAGGTGCTATGGTAAATTTCCTATAAGTGTAAATAGGGAACAGTGATCAATTAAATGATCCTTAAAACCCTTTTGTATGGGACATTGTATTCACACCTCTTTCTAGTCAGTTTGTACCTAATCCATTAGAACTGACCTATTCTGCAGTAAAACCGATTTCAGATCTTTCCCCCTTTAACCCTGTATGCTCCAGGATAAAGCTGATGGTCATACCGTAATGTCCTCCGCCAAGTCTCAGAGCACGCTGCTAGATGCCCCGCCCAGTGGCTCCAGCCCTCCCCCTGTCCAGCCACGCCTCCCCACACTGACCAATGCCATCCGCATCGAGCGGCTGTCTGACGACGAGGATGTCGACATCACCGATGACCTTAGCGACGAGGCGTCGCAGCCCGAGAGCCAATCCTATCTCGGTGATGAGCCCAAAGCTTCTGACCAGGATCATGACCAAGTAGACCTGGCCCCAATAGCGCTCTCTACAGGCAGACCGAGTAACCACATCGCAAATTCAGAGGAAACGTCGGACAGACCTGTCCGTCTCAGCCCGGAGGGGACCGCGGACGTCTCTCAGACGCTGGCTGAGTCGGAGCGTGCCTGGCAGGAAGTGGCTTGCAGTTCTGCTCCTAGCCCCGGGACACACACCCTGCCTGGGGGGGAGGGTGCTGAAGGTGCATACTGCTTGTAGCTTGTAGCACTTGTAACTGTAGCATATGACTGTGGAGCTGTGACTGCTTGGAACATGCATGACAGTTCTGTCGTGTCACGCTAGATAAGGCGGGAAAGAGTCCAGATGAAGAGGTGGAAGAGGAGGAGGAGGAGGAGGAAGAGGAGGAGCTTAAGGCACCTGAACAGGAAGTGACACTGGACACAAGTACTATCGCGGAGGAGGAAAAGCAGGCCATCCCAGAGTTCTTTGAGGGCCGTCCGTCAAAAACCCCAGAGAGATATCTCAAAATCCGCAATTACATACTTGATCAGTGGTGAGTCTGCTGGGGAGGCTACTGCATTTACACACACACACACACACACACAAATGATGTGAGATCTAAAACTAGCATTAGGCTCGTGTTTCCCTTCCAAGCTTGTCTTCATTATGACCTGCTAATGTCTTCATTATGACCTGCTAATGTCTTCATTGTGTTGCCACATGTGTGTTAGGGGGAAGAGCAAACCCAAGTACTTGAACAAGACCTCAGTGCGCCCTGGCTTGAAGAACTGCGGTGACGTGAACTGCATCGGCCGAATACACACTTACCTGGAGCTCATAGGAGCCATCAACTTCAACTGCGGTAAAGCCCTAAACCTTAGCCCGCCTGCTTCCCTTTCACACTCTCTACCGGTTCCCTGTCGAGTGAGCAGGTTTGCCGCACCCATCATCATCTCACCGCCACACGACGTTTTTCTTTTGTGACCATTACGGCTCTCCGTATTCCCTGCCGTAGATCAGGCCATCTACAATCGGCCCCGGCCAGTGGACCGCTCGCGGGCTAAGGAGAACAGGGACAGCCTGGAGACCTATCAGCTGGCACAAAGACTACAGTCCATGGTGAGTGAAGCCTGAGCTCACTGGTCTCATGGTCTCCCTGCCAGCACTGCGCCCAGGGCTACAGCATCCACTTCCTGCAGGGATTAGCAGAAGACCATAGATGGAAAATGTTATTTCGGGATGGCGGTGCTTCCACTAGGTGGCGCTGTGGCCACTGTGTTGCATCGGGCTCATGGTGTCCCTGTGTCCTGTCTGTCTGTCAGCGCACGAGGAAGCGCCGGGTGCGGGACGCGTGGGGTAACTGGTGTGACGCCAGAGACCTGGAGGGTCACACCTATGAGGTAGTGGAGCTGCACGGACACACCTGCATCACCTTCATGACGTGTGTGTGTTAGAATGGGGATTTCATGAGTGACATGTAATACTGTGTTAAGGAATGTTTAAGTCCAGTCAGGCAAATGTGAGTGTGTAGCAGATACCCACGTCTGTGGCACAAAAGCTGTTTTGAAAGACCTGCTTGGTATATCACAAAATTTCTAAAGTTTGCGTGTGTGTGTGTGTGTGTGTGTGTGTGTGTGTGTGTGTGTGTGTGTGTGTGTGTGTGTGTGTGTGTGTGTGTGTGTGTGTGTGTGTGTGTGTGTGTGTGTGTGTGTGTGTGTGTGTGTGTGTGTGTGTGTGTGTGTGTGTGTGTGTGTGTGTGTGTGTGTGCGTGCGTGTGTGCGTGCGTGCGTGTGTGTGTGTGCACCCTCGTCCTGTAGCACCTGAGTGCGGAGGAGCTGGCTCTCAGGAGAGAGGAGATGAGGAAGCGACAGCCTCGACCCTGCAAAGTGCAGAGACATCAGGGGTGAGTGAGTGAGTGTGTGTGTGTGTGTCTGGGACAACCAGAGCCCACATGTCTTACTGGAATTCATCTAGTAGGGCAAGATGACATGAACACCCTAAACACCTCTCTCTCTCTCTCTCTCTGTGTTCTTTTTTATTGCTTTGCAGATCTTTTGACCCATTCCAGCTTATTCCCTGCAAGGCTTTTGGAGAGGACAGACAGGTTGGGGATGCACTCTGTCCCATATGCACGTTCTTGTACATGTGCTGGTGTTGTATGAGTGCATAACGGTTAACTTTCTAATGTCACGTTTTTCCCTTCCAAATCAGGAGCCGTTCCGGGTTCTAGTGTGTGCTGAAGCTCTGGTGGTCATGGATGTGGTAGGTCAACAGCCTGGATTATGATTCTAATGCCACTGGATGAAACGATCTAGTTGGACAGTTGTAGGTGTAGGGACAGGCACTCCACAGGGATTTGGACTATATGGCGCCATCTTGTGGATACTATTAATTTTAACATGGAGCACTTTTAAAAAAAAAAAAAAAAAAAAAAAAAAAAGTTTTAAGTGGATGTACATTTGTACACTGACGATAAGTACAGAATATAGTCTGTAACCCTAACCCTGTCTGGAAGGAGAAAAGACTGCTAGTAAATGCAGGAATACATTTATGCTAGAGATTCGGCGTGTTCTTTAAGCAAAACTGACACTATAACATTCAGAAATGGTACGATCCTCAGGTCTCTGATTTAATGGCACGAAGGGAAAAGAACAGAGAAGATCTTCAGCTATAGATCACGTTGATCTTCTGAAGGTCCCAAAGATCTTTGCTCTGTTTCTGGCAGCATGCTCATGTCTCAATGGGAGAGGTGATTGGACTGCTGGGTGGATCCTACAGTGATGAAGAGAAAGTGTTGAAGGCAAGACGCTACATCTGGCACGAACCACTTAAATGCTTCTGACACGGACTGGCTTTCTAGTCTAGAGTTGTGTAGAGCACAGACAAAGTTTACCGCAAAATCTGATTGATTAGTTACTAGTGATGTTACTGTGTGGTTTGCTGTGGTGGTGGTAGGTAGTGTGAGTAAAGTGTGTGTGTGTGTGTGTGTGTGTGTGTGTGTGTGTGTGCAGGTCTGTGCTGCAGAGCCATGTAACAGCCTCAGCACTGGACTGCAGTGTGAAATGGACCCTGTCTCCCAGACGCAGGCCTCTGAGCTGCTTGAGGTCAAAGGTCACAGTGTAGTTGGTTGGTACCACTCCCACCCTGCCTTCGACCCTAACCCTTCTCTCAGAGACATCGACACCCAGGCCAAATATCAGGTATAAGGCCGAGTGCCATATTTACAGAGATTCAACACGATGATGCAGACTGTAAATACTGTACACAGTAAAGAATAATGCCCACAGGGAAATAATCCCACAGGGAAGTTAATCCCACAGGAAATTAATCCCACAGGGAAATTAATCCCACAGGAAGTTAATCCCACCCATTAATCCCACATGGGACGGTTCTTCATCTGTACCAGAACATTTAAAATAAGAGAGTTGTTTTGGTTCTGAAGGATCATAAAAGGGATGAAACAGGTTCCTAAGAAGCTAAGGTTTCTCTCCCTCTCTCTCCCTCTCTCTCCCTCTCTCTCTCAGAGTTATTTCTCTCGGGGGGGAGCTCCGTTTCTGGGGATGATTGTGAGTCCATATAACCCCACTAACCCCACACCGGCATCCCAGACCACCTGCCTGTTGGTTCAGGACGAGACGGGACCTGCAGGTCCTCAGAGTGCGTATGCTGCATCTCTTCAGTTACCAGACAGACTTTGTATTTATCATGATGTTTATCTCTTTGGAACTGTTGGTATAAGATTTCTGCATAAAAACATCATGCGTTGTTTTTTGCGACAGGACATTGTGACAATGGTTTTATAAAGATGGCCGTGTGCTCGTTTGCTTTAGAGCTTCCCTTCAAGTTTGACTACGAAGTCTCCGCGGAGCTCCTTGATTGGACGGGAGTGATGAAGAGAGCAGAGTGGGTGGTGTTCAAGTACAGGCAGTCTCACGGGTCAGTGCATCTCCATCTTCACCACAGGCCAGCACGACCCTTAATAAAGTGTGAGCCACTGAACCGCTGCTTCAGTGAGGATTTAGGTTTATTGCCCCACATCGCACGGTTCCCTACCCCGCTGGAATGGACCCGAACTGTTTGTTTTCCGCCGGCGTGTAATCTGCTGGCTGTGTTCTGTCACCCAGGTGCATACCCATGGAAAGGCTGTACTGCAGAAGCTCCTCTCTCACCTGTCTGGAGAAGGTAATGGAGCAAAAATAAGATTAGTCAGTAGTTTCTGCTTGACTTAAACAAATGGATTCTGGTTTGGCATTATAAGTTTAGAAGAACCTGCAGTGTTTATGTGTTTTCCACAGATGCTTGTGTCCCTGAGGAAGATTCTCGCAGGGATACCAGAGACGGACACATTTCTGGTCCAGATGGAAACTTTGTTTATGACACATTTCATTGTTAAGCAAGTATCCGTGCAAGATGAGGCCATCTCCTTTTTGACTGGTCGTGAGACGGTGACCCAGTACCCTTTACACATATCCGCTGCCTCTGAGCCAGCAGACAGTGACCTGGCCTTTGACTTTGAAGAGACGTGTGCTACAGAGAGGCAGCTCAGCTCTGAAGCCAGAACCCCAGGGAAGAGATGTTCCCCAGGTCCTAGAAACC
The DNA here is from genome assembly GCA_020368025.1 of Brachyhypopomus occidentalis. NCBI lineage: Eukaryota > Metazoa > Chordata > Actinopteri > Gymnotiformes > Hypopomidae > Brachyhypopomus > Brachyhypopomus occidentalis. Next base: position 16,970,150 of record JAGXOD010000021.1, on the reverse strand, counting down.
ACCTCACCCCCAGTACAGAAGAGGAAGTGCCTCTTATCCAGACGGGCGCTGGACACACGCATCAGTGACGCTCATTTGACGTAAATGCGAGCACACTCTCCAGGGAGAATTTCTGCTATTGCAGAAATTAATTTGGTTATTTGGATTTTCTACATTAAACCATCGTGTTAATCATTTACTGTGTGAAATGGTATATCTACTTTGGTAATTGTGTTGTAGCCATCAGATACCTTATGCACATATTGCACTCAAAGCCAGCTAGTTAGTCAGACGCAGAGTATGTAATGTAAACGCTTGTGCTTGGTTTCTCTCCCCACTTTTAGATGAAGTGTTTGTCTTTTCAGATGGGGGGGAAATATTGCATTTCCCTTTAACATGATCTCTAATAGCCTTTTAGGTTTTTCTAATTGTACAGTGTTCCAAGTGAAATTCTTAAGTTCAGCGTATCTAAAATTGTATATGAATAAAATTGACTTCACTTATTAAGTTATAACATATTTCATATTTTTCTTACGTGTTAATAAGTGGATTCAGTGCTGAGAATGGAACCATGCGCGCATGTCTAGTTCATGAACGGATTGTTTTTGATGTAACGCCACGTCTCCAGTAGTCGGTCAAAGCTGGAATTCCACGCTAGGACGATGAGGTTTTCGAGGGTTACTAGAATGAAAACGAAATCTTTTACATGAATGACTTCGGTTTACAATTGGGTTTAACAAAACTGATATTTTGGATGACAGGACATCCAAACATCTAGCTTCTTAAGAGTTGCCAAACTGGATAATTTGGTGTCTGCTCTGGATATCTACATAGCTAGCATAGCGTGCTAATGTCATCTGGATCTATTACTTAATTCTAGCGTAACCCCCAAGCTTTGATAGCCTAAGCTAGTGCACATCGATAGTTTTTGTTGCGAAACATTTTAACAGTTTTAACATTTCAACAAATACTTTATTGCTGTTTGTCTGGTTATCATTGTAAGTCAGTTTATCGAAGTTAACTATAGAATTAAAGTATCTGGACCTATAAGCGTGCAAAATGGCTTTGATTCGTCCTCTCAAAAGTCAAATAATATCTTTACCGGTACTCAACAGTTTTCGGACTGTACACGCTCCATCTCTGCTACGGTGGCCACAACAGACGTCTGAAGGACGGTGTTGTAACCGTGTCCGGCTCTCTTCCTGTTCCCCATGCGTTTGGGTTTCAGCTCGACTCCAGCTATTCAAGAAATACTCTGCTTGCGATTTAAAATCAGCTCCACTGTTTTGTCCGAGTCGTTTGCTACTCTGCCAGAAAGCAAGTTTGATTGACTCAAGTGCAATTAATGCTCATCAGCCTCCCCACAGTTTCCCAGCCATAAATATACCCAGGAAAATGTTCCACACCTCGGGTGGACAAAGAGCCATACCCGCTCCGCTCATACTGCTGGTCTTCAAACCTCTCCAAAAGGTTGCTGCTATAATAATTGGAAGGTGAGACGTCTCAAAAAGCATAAAACTGGCCCAGTTGGAAAAAAAAAAGTCATATCTAGTTTCCACTTCCGTCGAACTAGCCGTATGTTTCCAGGCTGAGAGTGCTGTGATTTCATGCCGCCTTTACTCTCCAAGACAAGATTCAATAGGTTACATGTGAAAGTAATGTGTTCACCTTCCTAATAAAAAACCTTAGCCCAGAAATCCGTGTTATAACTATTTAGGTGTTGTACGTCTTTCTTTAGATAAAAATCTGTATGACCGTAAACTTAAATGTAGGTCATATGAATGTGAACGTCCGCCTAGTTGGTGCTGCAACTCTGCTGCTGATGTGCTCATTTTCTTTGTCTTCTGCCAGGAGTATCAGGAAGTGGTGGAAGTCCTTGCCAGCCAATAAGAAGCAGCTTTTCCGCGAGTGGGCGTGGCAGCGGCGATGGCCCCTGGCAGGTGCTGGGTCAGGGCTGGTGCTGGTCATCTTGCTGTTCTTCTTCACCCACATAGAAGAGTCCCCTCTGACTGGCAGGAGCAGACTGCTGGTCTTCAGCAGGGAGAGCTTCATGGAGCTGGCACAGTATGCTTCAGACGAGGTAGGGCTGCTTCACACACACACACAAAGATAACGAAATGATTGCTGGATGATTTTGACAAGCATTTAAGTGATTCCTGCTTATTCCTTATTTATTTTCATGTAGACATGCGAGGTTTTATGGTACCAGAAGTCTTATGCAAATCATGTTACCCTTTGACCTTTCACCCTTAACCAGTGTATGGAGGAGCACAAGGAGTCGTTCATTCCCACTTCGGACCCCAGGCATCAGGTGGTTGAGCGGCTGGTGCAGCACTTGGCTCAGAGGAATCAAGACATTGAAGGAATCGATTTGGTGCCCTGGACAGTCCATGTGGTAGACAGTCCTGCTATGAATGCCTTCGTTCTGCCTGTGAGTCACTCAGGGAATCAGAGAGTCACTCGGGGGAATCAAAGAATCAACAAGTAACAACATGGGGGGGGCGGGGGGGGGGTGTAGTTCAGGCCAGCTCAATTTGAGGTCATTCCTTTGAGTCATTTGCATCTGCGTTAGCAGGGTGGGCATCATGCGTTGGTTTTGCCTGCTGTAAAACAGCTTCTCTTATTGTTTTTACTCTGATGAGCAACAACATCTCTGTCCACCACCCAGTGGAGACAGAATTAACTGTAGTCTTTTAAGGGTTTTATTTAACATGCACTGTGCAAATATTTTAGGCCACCATTAGAGTTGTTCTAGCAGTGGTATAACAACCATATCGTTGTTTATCTGTCTCTTTATTAAGATGCAAATAGAAAATACAGGAAATATGTATACAGCGTTAAAAAACAATATAGAAAAGGTTTCAACATGCAAAGGTCAGTGACCTCCCGACCTCCTGGCACTATGTAAGTCTTTTGGGGAGATTGTCCTGTTTTTTGAAGTCATCTCCTGGTACCTGAACTGCATTTTCTGTATTCTAATAAAGAGCTTGAAAAATAAGGTCATCATATAAGGTCATCATACCATTGGTGAAACAACAGATATAATGGTGGCCGGAGACCTTTGCACTGTACTGTGTTTAGGGAGTTTCTTCAGGCAGACTACTGACTACTTTATTGATGATTAAATATTTCTGAGTATTTAAGTATTTGCAGTGCTGTATATTGACTGATGTGTGTGTGTGTGTGTGTGTGTGTGGTAGAATGGGAAGGTTTTTGTGTTTACAGGAATGCTGGATGCTGTTACAGACGTCCATCAGCTGACCTTTGTCCTTGGGCATGAGATGGCCCATGCTCTGATTGGTCACGCTGTAAGTCCCGCCCCTTCACCATTGTCGGTACTGGCCCAAATATGAAGCTGACTCGGTTGCAGTACTCTTTTTGTTTACAAACAGGGCTGCCTGACCTTCTAGTGTTTCCCACAACACTTGCACTGTGTCCTTCTCGGTTTCTTCAGTATCATACGCGAATTCACTTCTAGTGCTTAAGGAGATTCGTTGGTATTCCATCCTTCCTCTAGTTTTCTTGTTGCGTTTTGCCTCAGACGCTAAGCGTTTGGGTTTAAACTGTATGGTTGTTTGTATTTGCGCCCACGTCATGTTTTGCTTTCATCTCCGCACCACTGTTAAATTGAGCCGAAGTGGGCTTGCCCCTTTAAAAACAGCGCTAAGTGGGGTACGCGGCTGCAGTTTTAGTGCCAGCGCAGTGTTTCAACGCTGTTGCATCAGTAGGCTGCGCTGAGCATGAGGACGGGATTTGAAGCATGACAGCCCAGCCAGCATCGCGCGCTTAGTATGGCACAGGCTGCAGAAGCCTGTGAGGTTTACTACGCTCACAGCCAGGAACAGCGACAACCTGCTCATCTGTCTTCAGCGTGGCACCGCTCTCTCTGGGGCTAAAAGACTTGCTTGTAACACCGTCATGGAAGCAGACCTGGGCGCACAAAGAAAGCCTATTTGTAATAATCTGTCTCATATGGTCATAATTGTGCTGCTTTTTATTTCATGCCGGCAGCACACATAATATCACATAATATTTTACCCCTAACCTGTGTGGTAGTTTTTAAAGTGCTCCTTTTGCACGTTTTAATTCATCGCTAACAGTTTGTGACACGTGTGAAGTGAATAGCGGATATGAAACCGGGGTACAGCGAGTGCAGAAGAAACCCTACAGCTGAAGGGGTGCGCGTGGAGAGATTCTTATTGTGAATTCATTGCATCGCTCTTGCACTGTCGACACTATCTTATTCTTCTCTCTCTCTCTCTCTTCTCTCTCTCTCTTCTCTCTCTCTCTGTCAAGTTCCTGCTCCACCGATTCTCTTGCACACCGCGCGAGATTTTTTACACGCAAGTCCCTCACAAACACACATCCTAAACAGACTTTTGTCACTTTTCTTGTAGTGTGTAGAAACCTCATGTCCCGTGTCAGACGACGCAGTTGCTCTGTACATTTAATAAAACCAATTTTCGTTGCAGATACAGTGTCGCATTTTTAGCAATACTTGCCCTTGTCTTTCGGCCTTGTTTGAGTTTCATCTCTGGCGACAAATCCCCCCCCTCCCGGGCGTTGCGTCTGAAGTGCCAAGCGTCTGTGTGTTTCTGAGACGTGCGCTGCCCGTTCATGAACCTCGAGACGCTGTCGGGAGCGAATGAGTAAAGTGTATGTAAGCGCGAGCGGCTCACGCTGGCTCACGCGCCCCACCGCTTGAACGCGAGCGGTTTGATGGCTCCACGAGGTGGCACAGAGCGCCCGTGCCATCTGCATTGCGGCACAGTTTTGCTAATGCAGTTCGCCGAGCCACTCGCAGACAAAGGCCTGATTGTTGGGCTGTCACTTGCCGTGATTTGCATAATGGTATTTTAATTCGGTGGTGGTAATAATTTATTTTATCTTTGTTAATTTGTAACTGTTAGGGTTTTCTTTTTGTTTTCATAAGTGTTTTCACATAATTGGCCTGTCAAAAAAAGGCGATAAAATGTAAAGAATTAATTAATGTGCTCTCTGTCTGTCTGTCTGCCTGTCTGTCTCACTCTCACTTTCTCTCTCAGGCTGAGCAGGCCAGTATGTCACATGTTGTGGACTTGTTGTCTCTTATCCTCTTGACGATGATATGGGCCATCTGTCCCCGAGACAGTCTCGCCGTGCTGGGCCACTGGATCCAAGGCAAACTGGTCCAGGTGAGACCTGCATGTCTGCCAGGTGAAGCGTCTACGGAGTCCCTGCAACCAGCCGAACGAACACACCTCCTCCACGGATACGGCCCCTTGCCCTTAACTGTAACACCTCTCAGTGACAACCGCAGTTGTGTAATAAACCAAGTGTGCTGTAATTGTTCAGTGTTAAATGAAACCCAGTCATTCATTCTGAATTTAGAAACATTCGGGCGTGTTTTATCCGCTAGCAATCTCCTCTGCATAGTGATTGTGCAGTATTTGTTCCTTTAAAAAAAAAGTGTCTTTTAAAAGTGAATTATCGCTCCATCTAGACCAACGTTAGGGCCACAAGCTATTCAGCTGCACGGATCTTTGTATTCTGAGCACTCCAATTCTAAAGTCAATCTTCCCAAGACATCTCTCTGTCTGGGTCTGGAGCAACATTCTGGGTAGTCGATGGCGGTATGTCAGCACTCCTAAGTAATAATTGTAAGTCACTCCGTGTTTTAATGCTGACTTTAATTGCAGTCCCAACACACTTTCGATGTGATGGAACCTTTTGTTCTGCGTCTCCGTCCTCCCTCGACCCTCGTCTGTTTGGTTGGGCTTCCTCTCTTCCTCTCTTCTTCCTCTTTATGTGTCCATCCCTTCTTCCCATCACCATGGTTATCTGAGCCAGTTTGAATGCAGCAGTGGACTGAGGGATTTCTCTCTCTCTCTCTCTCTCTCTCTCATCTCTCTATTTTATCTCTCCCTCTCTCTTTTCTCTCTCTCTCTCTCATCTCTCTCTATTTTATCTCTCCCTCTCTCTTTTCTCTCTCTCTCTCTCTCTCTCTCTCTCTCGCAGTACTTGTTTGATCGTCCCTACAGTAGGAGGCTGGAAGCTGAAGCCGACCATGTTGCACTGCGACTGGCTGCCAAGGTACCTCAGCACCTCAGCACCTCAGTACCTTAGTCCCTCAGCACCTCAGTAGCTGAGTACCTCAGCACCTCAGCACCTCAGCACCTCAGCACCTCAGTACCTCAGCACCTCAGCACCTCAGCACCTCAGTACCTTAGTCCCTCAGCACCTCAGCACCTCAGTACCTCAGCACCTCAGTACCTCAGTACCTCAGTACCTCAGTCCCTCAGCACCTCAGTACCTCAGTACCTCAGCACCTCAGCACCTCAGTACCTCAGTCCCTCAGCACCTTAGTCCCTCAGCACCTCAGTAGCTGCACCCTCAGCACCTCAGCACCTCAGCACCTCAGCACCTCAGCACCTCAGCACCTCAGCACCTCAGCACCTCAGCACCTCAGCACCTCAGCACCTCAGCACCTCAGTCCCTCAGCACCTCAGTACCTCAGTCCCTCAGTACCTCAGTACCTCAGTCCCTCAGTACCTCAGTACCTCAGTCCCTCAGTACCTCAGTACCTCAGTACCTCAGCCTCAGTACCTCAGCACCTCAGCACCTCAGCACCTCAGTACCTCAGTACCTCAGTACCTCAGCACCCTCAGTACCTCAGCACCTCAGTACCTTAGTCCCTCAGCACCTCAGTACCTCAGCACCTCAGCACCTCAGTACCTCAGCACCTCAGCACCTCAGTCCCTCAGCACCTCAGTACCTCACCTCAGCACCTCAGCACCTCAGCACCTCAGTACCTCAGTCAGCACCTCAGTACCTCAGCACCTCAGCCCCTCAGTCCCTCAGCACCTCAGCACCTCAGAACCTCAGCACCTCAGCACCTCAGCACCTCAGCACCTCAGCACCTCAGTACCTCAGTCCCTCAGCACCTCAGTACCTCAGTACCTCAGTACCTCAGCACCTCAGCACCTCAGTACCTCAGCACCTCAGTACCTCAGTACCTCAGCACCTCAGCACCTCAGTACCTCAGTACCTCAGCACCTCAGTACCTCAGCACCTCAGCACCTCAGTACCTCAGCACCTCAGCACCTCAGCACCTCAGTACCTCAGCACCTCAGTACCTTAGTCCCTCAGCACCTCAGTACCTCAGCACCTCAGCACCTCAGTACCTCCTCAGCACCTCAGTACCTCAGTACCTCAGCACCTCAGCACCTCAGTACCTCAGCACCTCAGCACCTCAGCACCTCAGCCTCAGCCTCAGCACCTCAGTACCTCAGCACCTCAGTACCTTAGTCCCTCAGCACCTCAGTACCTCAGCACCTCAGCACCTCAGCACCTCAGCACCTCAGTACCTCAGCACCTCAGCACCTCAGCACCTCAGTACCTCAGCACCTCAGCACCTCAGCACCTCAGCACCTCAGTACCTCAGCACCTCAGTACCTCAGTCCCTCAGCACCTCAGTACCTCAGCACCTCAGCACCTCAGCACCTCAGTACCTCAGTCCCTCAGCACCTCAGCACCTCAGCACCTCTCAGCACCTCAGTACAGCCTCAGCACCTCAGCACCTCAGTACCTCCCTCAGCACCTCAGTCAGCTCAGCAGTACCTCCCTCAGCACCTCAGCACCTCAGCACCTCAGTACCTCAGCACCTCAGTACCTTAGTCCCTCAGCACCTCAGTACCTCAGCACCTCAGCACCTCAGCACCTCAGCACCTCAGTACCTCAGCACCTCAGTACCTTAGTCCCTCAGCACCTCAGCACCTCAGCACCTCAGTACCTTAGTCCCTCAGTACCTCAGCACCTCAGTACCTTAGTCCTCAGCACCTCAGTAGCTGAGTACCTCAGCACCTCAGCACCTCAGCACCTCAGCACCTCAGTACCTCAGCACCTCAGCACCTCAGCACCTCAGCACCTCAGCACCTCAGCACCTCAGTCCCTCAGCACCTCAGTACCTCAGTACCTCAGCACCTCAGCACCTCAGTACCTTAGTCCCTCAGCACCTCAGTAGCTGAGTACCTCAGCACCTCAGCACCTCAGTACCTTAGTCCCTCAGCACCTCAGTAGCTGAGTACCTCAGTCCCTCAGCACCTCAGCACCTCAGCACCTCAGTACCTCAGCACCTCAGTACCTCAGCACCTCAGCACCTCAGCACCTCAGTACCTTAGTCCCTCAGTACCTCAGCACCTCAGTACCTTAGTCCCTCAGCACCTCAGTAGCTGAGTACCTCAGCACCTCAGCACCTCAGCACCTCAGTACCTTAGTCCCTCAGCACCTCAGTAGCTGAGTACCTCAGCACCTCAGCACCTCAGCACCTCAGTACCTCAGCACCTCAGTACCTCAGTACCTCAGCACCTCAGCACCTCAGTACCTCAGTCCCTCAGCACCTCAGCACCTCAGTACCTCAGTCCCTCAGTACCTCAGCACTGCCCGACTACACTCAGCCTCACGCACAGGCACATGGTTTTTATAGTGTATGAATAAGCAGTATTCAAAACTGTTTGAATAATTGAAGTGTGTAATTTAAATTAGTTTCAGTTTAAATGTTAGTCAGTAATGATATGCCAGTATGTAAAATTCAAGTAATAATTGATGCAGTTGGGATGTGTGAGGAGATGACTGCAGAGAAGGGTGCTGGTGAAACCCTTTAGCAATAGTTGCAGTAGCGTATTAGGCCACACGTAGGCAAACTGTGCAGTATTTTGTATTATGACAAATGCCATATCCTCAATGACCATTAGATGGCAGTGTTTACACACGTGTAGTAGCCCACTCTCAGGCGGGCCTGCTTTCCCCTCGATATGGACAGCTCTGCTTTCCCACTGGCTAACGGACGCTCCTCCGCTCGCACCTTCTCGCCCACTGCCCCAGACACCCGCGTGTTGCCTGGGAAACCATGCAAGGCCGGCAGCTTTTAATAAGTGTGTGTGGGTCGGGGCAGAATGACGGCGCGGCTAGAGCGCTTCAGAGGCCAGTGTGTGTGTTGAGCCTGCACAGCACAGGCTAGCACCTCCCATCACACAGGCTAGCACCTCCCGTCACACAGGCTAGCACCTCCCATCACACAGGCTAGCACCTCCCATCACACAGGCTTAGCACCTCCCATCACACAGGCTAGCACCTCCCATCACACACAGGCTAGCACCTCCCATCACACAGGAGCGCCTCTGAGCCGGCGGGAGACGAGCACCTGGACTGTGTTGAGGAGTGTGTCCTGCAGACAGCCTTGCTTGGCTTTTGTGCCTCATGCAGATTGTTTATAAACACTGCAGCACTGTTGGACTTGCCCCCCCCCAGGCCTGTGCAGATGTGAGGGCAGGACCCGTGTTTTGGCAGCAGATGGAGTTAGCTGATCAGGTGAGAGGGCTGCCTGCCCCCCCGGAGTGGCTGTCCACCCACCCGTCTCACCGCAGTCGCATCTCCAACCTCGACCGACTCATCCCGGAGGTAACACACACACACACACACACACACACACACACACACACACAGTTCTACCACCTCCCTGTGGTAGCAGCGATGACCTTACTGTGGTCTTCACTTCAGTATAAGCAGCATGGAAACTAAGAAAACCAACATCTCACATCATCTTGGCTGCTTGAAGTCCTTCAGGATGTGAAGCCCTAGAAGATCCACTTGTGCTAGCAGATAAAAGCCCCAAAACTCTCCAAATTGGCCAGATTTCCAGCATATGGCCATTTTAGTTTCATAAAATATTCTGCTACAATTAAAAACGTTTTTGATTAAGCAGTGTTTCTCCACTGTTTTCAATTTGTTTCAACTAATCACATTTAAATATGTCGCAGTTACCAGTAAAATCAGCATGGAAGTTAGATATCCAATTAGCAGGAAGCTACGTTGTGTGTGCTGTGTGCTCATAATTCACCGTCTCCTCCGCTAAAACACGGCGGTAAAGTTGATGAAGGCAGCGGAGAAGTGGGACTGTTTGCCTGGAGTCTTGTGCTTAATGCTGTGTGGTGTGTTTGGAAAACCTGAGCTTGACATTATCAATAAAAGACGATATTTTCCTGACTATAAATGTAGCTTCAAGGCTGTGCTGTTAAAAATTGATATTCTCTTCTTGAAAGCACAACAACAAACCAGAATCTGTTGTCGTCATCCCTGCTGAGGCAGCTCTGGGGTCGTCAGGGTGACCGGGGTCGTCAGGGTGCCGTTTGCC
>JAGXOD010000021.1:16900000-16955000 GCA_020368025.1 Brachyhypopomus occidentalis | reverse complement strand
CCTCTGGACGCCCTGATGATTAGCTGGCTCCTCCAGCGCGCCTCAGCTGACGGAGGTGCTCCATGGCATGCTGGGAAGGATCCGGCGCACTGCTAGTCCATCACACGGGCTGTCGCTCTGCTGTGTGTGTACATGGAGTGTGTCTGGCAGGAGAAGGAGACGTATTTTCCATGTGCGAGCGGGAATAGAGTGTACACTTATCATGGAGACACTGGAGCAGTTCTAAATTAGGTTTTGATTAGCTTTAATGCTAGAATTAGCATAATGGCCTCATGCAGGTAGATTTATTGTTTACATTATTCATCAAAAGCCCGAAACAGCCTTTATGTCCTCTGTATAAGACTATTTGTGCTAAATGCTTCAGCACTGTGTGAACATTCAGCCGGTTGTCTTTATGCTCTGTAATCCAGCACTCACTCCAAAGGCTTACAGAGTTTTCTTGGCTCTTAGACTGATTGTAGCTCTCCAGACCTCAAGAATGTCCTCTGGGTCACAGAGGGTTATATGCCTATGTGTGATACGATTGAATCAATCCTGTTATAGATGAATTTGACGTTTGCTTGTGGTGGAAGCAGGGGGACGGGTTCTTAGCCGTGTTTGTGTCCATAATTTGGATTTTTGAACCTTATAAATGCATATGGTTTTATAAATGTCAGTGACTATACAGTAATTGTGACTGCTCTGCTGGTGTTGAATCTGTGTTTTCTGCAGCTCGTCCTGTGAGTATGGATCTCGTTCTGGGCTCATTCGGGTCTCATTCGGGGCTCGTTCAGGTCTCATTCGGGGCTCCTTCAGGTCTCGTTCGGGGCTCCTTCAGGTCAGGATCTCCTCCTCACCAGCGTTCAGTGTGGCACTTGCATTTTTTCCCCAGTATGGTGTTTTGCTCATTTATTAAGGGTAATGTCTGTCTTCTCCTGTCTGGCAAACAGGTGCGTCTCACCAGGCACCCCAGACAGTCCAGTACACTGTACAGGTGCCCCTGGCATTCATCTGCCCCAGTAGTGCCAGTCCTGCAGCTCCTTGTAGGGCAGCTTGGCCTGTGTGTGTGTGTGTGTGTGTGTGTGTGTGTGGGTGGAAATTGGCAGCCCTGTAGCCTAAGCGCTTCCTTTTCTTCGGAAGGCGTTAATTTAGCCGCTGCGCTGCTTGGGCCAGCCACTCCCCCGGGACAGCTCCAGCAGGAAGTCATTACCAGCTGTGGGACTGCAGGAGCACCAGGCTGCTGGCCATCAGCCGTCCAGCCAATTACAGGTGAGAGGAGAGGAGGGGGGGAGAGGAGAGGGAGGAGGAGAGGAGGGGAGGAGGAGAGGGGAGGAGGAGGGAGGAGGAGAGGGAGAGGGGAGGAGGAGAGGGGGAGGAGGAGGAGGGAGGGGGGAGGAGGGGGGAGGAGGGGAGGGGAGGAGGAGGAGGGGAGGGGAGGAGGGGAGGGGGGAGGGGAGGAGGGGAGGAGGAGGAGGAGGAGGGGTAGAGGAGAGAAGGGGGAGGGGAGGAGAGGAGGAGGAGAGAGAGGAGAGGAGAGGAGGAGGAGAGAGGAGAGAGGAGAGGAGAGGGAGGAGAGGAGAAGGGGGAGGAGAGGAGAGGAGGTGCCTGAGGTAGGGAGATTGGAAGATAATGAGTGAATCTGTAGACCTGGGGGAACAAGAGAAGCGTGTGGTCAGCTAGAGGCCAGACACTTCAGCGTGGAGTCGGCGCTCGCCTGCAGAGCGCAGTGCACACACACTTCACACACACTTCACACACGCCTGTGTTCGTATTGATGTGTTTATATTTATACAAAGCCCGAATGAAACCTTGTAAAGAGATCAACGAACAAAAGATACGTGTGCGTGTCTAGCCAGGCACGGGTCACGTGTGCCTCCGAGCGTAGCCTGCGACCGCAAGGACCACAGCGTAGCAGGACACACAGCTCTCTGTGGGGCAAAATGGCTTTATAAACACCTGTCACTGGCTGAGCAGGTAGAGGTCAAAGGTCGATCCACCAGGCAGCAGTGTGTCCGGGGCTGTGTTAGAGTAGCGAGACGCCCTGTCTGTAACGCAGCAGTATGGTACGGAGGCCGATAGACGGATGAGTTCAGCAGCTCGGAGCCTTGTTCTCACTGGGTGTTGGGATGAGGATCGGTAGGAAGTTCTGCTGCAGGATTACTGGAAGCAGATTCCCAATCGCCAGACGATTTCCGGGGGAAGCCACTCCCACCCACGGGGCTGGCTGCTGGGCTGAGAGCCGCCATGCTGGGAAGCAACGATCTGAGGAGATGCGTGGATGTGTGCACATGAGTGTGTGTGTGTGTGTGATGCATTCGCACTTGATCAATTCATGGTGAGAAGTTGTTTTGCTTTTTTTTTTTTTTTCCACAACAAATTCTCATCACTGAAAATCCCTACGGAGTCGTGGGTGAGCAGGACGATTGGAACATCTGCTCATGCATAGGTGGTTGGATGGCATCCCATGTTGCTGTTCATGGTGTGTCGTTGTAGCTGGCCACACCCACATTTGCTGGCCACACCCACACCCCCTAAAACATATGACATTCATACTGAAAAACACTTATTTATTCAGGCTTAATATGCATACCTTCTTATTTACTCATAAGCTTTTAAATGTGGTCATTTTTTTGTACACCGTGTCCCTTTTCTGTAAGCCAGAATCCCTTTATTTGTCTTTCTACTGTGTCTTCTTCCTGGGGTCTACAGTATGACAATAAGTGTATGTTTTCTACTTAACAGTCCATACTGGTCCATATAGATGTTCGTGTATGCTGAAGTGCACATCTTTATATGAATGGCTTGCTTATTCACCACAGAATGTTTTCACTCAGGTCTTAATTTAACAACACTTCTCAATTTGACGTAGCATTTTCACCAGAACACTTTTAAATGCTCAGATGTATGTGCTGTACACCTGTTAAGAACACGAGGGCACTTTTTTCCGCCTTACTTAAAATGAACTCCCTACCTCTCCCTGTTTCCTCTGGTACTGAATTCTGACCCACTTTGTATAAATAGCCCGACTCTCTCTAGATGAAAGCTTGCCTCTAAAGGTGAGGGAAACTATATCTATGTAATCCACGGCACTGTTGCTATGGTTCTGTGACCAAAAGCAACAGCTAATATTGAAATGAGGTGCAGGACTGTATAATATTTTTCACTAGAAAAAGCGTTTTAACGCTATCTCCACCCACACTAAAACACAGGTGACCCAACATGACACCTACCCAGGGCCAGAGTGCTTCTAGCCTGTTTTTCCTCTAAGGAAGGACAGCAGAACCTGGTTGAGTGAGTACAGGCGTGTGGCCGTAACACCCTGAATGGTGGTAACTCTGGAGTGCCTGATCATGCCCCACCTGATCATGCCCCACCTGGACTCCTCCATCCTAGCAGTTTGCAGGGGGGGGTCAGCACATCAGCAGAAGATGCTGAGTGTGTGTGTGCACAGTGTAGAGGCTCGAATGTCAAAGTCCTGTATGGGGGGGTCGGTCTCAACAGTTAACGTATCTGTCATATGTAATCTAGTAAGCAGACTTTCTTAAAACACATGGTACATCAGTTCATTTAGAAATGGATGTTAACCCTCCTGACTAACTTAAGCCGATATGATTGAGTGGGTCCCAATCTGTAAAACTAAACGCTCACCACATGGGCACCTGCAGGCTGTCTTTTCACTTGGTTAAATTTGGTTAAATTAACTTAATCTCAACACTACTTAAACTGTTGAGACGTTTCCCGTGGCACGGAGGTTGTGCTGCCGGCATGGATCTGTCCCGTAAATTCCCTCTGTCATCTCCAGAACTCCGCGGGTATGAAACCTCTTATTACTGCAGCAACTCTAATATTTCAGGGGGACAATTAAAGAAGTTGAGCACCCAGCTGCAGTTTGTAATCTAGCCAGACCTGCCAAGCTCCCCAGATGTAGAACGGTGATTTAGGCCACCATCACTGCTGCTGATATTCCAGCCCAAGACATTTCAACCCCCCCAGAAGAGGTAAAATAAGGCAATGAAAGCCAAACCCGCATGGTAATTGTACTTCACCCCGTGTTGCATCCATTATCCCAGTAATGAGCAGTTTACAAATGTGTCCAGAAAAAAATTCTGCTTACCTATATTGGTAAACAGCCAGTTTTGATCCTGAAACACTGCCACTGAATTTTCTCAGCCACTAGGGGTGCTATTCTGAGTGCAGGATGTACTGAATCACTAATAATCCCCCAATACTGTTACCAAGCAGATATCCTTTGGATCTTCTGGAGTCACAAATAGCAGTCTTCTCATGCCATTATAGATAAGAGAGAGTTTAACAATGCATGTACCCAGCTGTACAGAGATTAAAGGTCCTATCTGTAATTACCCAAACAACATTCCAGTTGCCCCAGTTGTGGTGGGTGCATTCTGTCTGTTATTGGTTTTAGCCTTCTACAGATACTCCTTCCTCACAACGTATGTACAAACGCACGGCGCAGCTGTGTGTGCGCTCGGAACCCGTTTTTGTGGTACGAAAAACTGCAGCAGAACTCTAGATTGGACCTTTAACGGAGTGCCGTGCAGTGGCTCCAGTAGGACATCAAGGATCTTCTCAGCAGTGGAACTTATCTAAAAGGCTTCCGTGACTGAAGGCCTGGCCCGCTGAGCATTGTGGGAAATGTTCCACTCGAGCGTCGAGGATCATGGGAACAAGTCCGAGCACATGTGTGACATGAGCAGACTGGCGTGCTCTCCATCACAGACGTACACGGAGCGCTCCACCCGTTCTCCTCCACCTGGAGGTGGTGGGAGGGGGCGGAGAACATGGTGCTGTAGGTCTGACAGACCTCACACTGCTGGCTGCGTAGATCATAATTCAAGGACTGGAAAGGACCGGAAACGCGATCAGGTGATTTATCTATGTGTTTTATATTAACCCCTCCCCCACCCACCCGACACACACATTCCATCTCGTCCTCACGTCTACGCTGAAGCTTCCTCTCTCATTTCGTTAAGGTGCTATCTGCCTTCTCAGCATGGACGGATCCCAGGCATTCTGTCAGACACAAACACGGGCTTTTGCTCACTCAATTTTGCTTCTCCTTTTCTTCCCCAGTGTTGTCCTCTCCGAAGCTCGCGCTCTGATCCGCAGGAACGGCAAAGCAAGATGATGCATTGCAGCAGTCAGTAGGATCTGGACACGCCTCCGTTCGTCATCGTCAGTGGCGCAAGGCCGGAACGATTTGCATACGAATGCGTTTGAATAATTTCACATTAACCTTCGCAACATTCGCACGCCTGAATGTTTTAGGACACCTTCAAATGGCCACGTTACAATTCCGGGCCTCGTATGACCGGCTGGCGGCTCACGCTGGTGAGCGTGCGCCGTTCACACATCCTTGTCTGTTGTGGGTTATTTTTCTGCAAATGGCTACAAAAATGAAGTCATTGAAATTCTGGTGCAGGGTGCTTGTACTCCAGAGCTGAGGTTTGTGGGGAACGTGCCGTGTGATGGGAACGACCGTCTCTATGTTCAACTTTTAATTGCTGGGCGAAGCTGCACTCATGAGGATCTAGTAAGCAAAAGGCTCCGGCCTCCTGCTGTCTCTAACACACACACACACACACACACACAGGGCTTGTAGTGTTGAATCACACATGCGATATCATTTGTCCCACATATCTCTGCCGTATTTTGCATGTAAAGGTTCAGGATTTTGGAAAAGCTTCTTCATTCAATAAATTCTCCCCTGTGGCTTATTTATCGATCAGGAATCAATACGTTGGAGGAAGCCTCTCCGTTTTAGGGAGAGCTTTGCAGTTGGCACAGCTCCTGAATTGATTGATTCCCACAGTGATCAGAAATCGATATGTGTGAAATGGAAGAGCAGTTGTATTGCTTTCCTAGGTCCGGGTAGTGCATTGTGGTGACGTTAATGTGGTGATGGACCTTTACATCTTAGACTCTGTAAATTAGGTGAAATTTGCATTGTGTCTAGTGATCAAGCCCCAAGCAACCACTCAGGCTCTGGAATGGTATGTAATTCAGCTCTAAAATCCATTTAAACATTCCTGCACACACAACAGCGACTGCAGTGCTATATAAACGTGCCTTGCCTAAAACCCTGATATAAACCATGTGAGACTGATCACAGGTAAAGAAGGAGGGTGAAAGAGTCTGGTGTGATCAGGCTAATATAGATCACAGGTAAAGAAGGAGGGTGAACGAGTCTGGTGTGATCAGGCTAATATAGATCACAGGTAAAGAAGGAGGGTGAAAGAGTCTGGTGTGATCAGGCTAATATAGATCACAGGTAAAGAAGGAGGGTGAACGAGTCTGGTGTGATCAGGCTAATATAGATCCAGTAAAAACGGACTTGTGTTGAGCGTGTGTGTGGTGTTGTGTGGTGTTGTGTTGAGCGTGTGTGGTTGGTGTTGTGCAGCACGCGTGTGGTTGGTGTTGTGTTGCACGCGTGTGGTGGTTGTGTTGTGTGTTGGTGTTGTGTTGTGGCGTGTGGTGTTGGTGTTGTGCAGTGTGTGGTTTGGTGTTGTGCAGCACGCGTGTGGTTGGTGTTGTGTTGAGCGTGTGTGGTTGGTGTTGTGCAGCACGCGTGTGTGGTTGGTGTTGTGTTGGTGTTGTGTTGGTGTTGTGTTGGTGTGTGTGTTGGTGTTGTGTTGGTGTTGTGTTGGTGTTGTGTGTGTGTGTTGTGTGTTGTGTTGCACGCGTGTGGTTGGTGTTGTGTGTTGGCGTGTGTTGGTGTTGTTGGTGTGTGTGGTGTTGTGTTGAGCGTGTGTGTGGTGTTGTGTTGAGCGTGTGGTTGGTGTTGTGCAGCACGCGTGTGGTGGTGTTGGTGTGTGTGTTGTTGTGTTGAGCGTGTGTGTGGTGTTGTGTTGAGCGTGTGCGTGTGGTTGGTGTTGTGTTGAGCGTGTGGTGGTGTTGTGTTGAGCGTGCACGTTGTGTGTGCGTGTTGTGTTGAGCGTGTGTGTGGGTGTTGTGTTGAGCGTGTGTGGTTGGTGTTGTGTTGAGCGTGTGTGTGGTGTTGTGTTGAGCGTGTGTGGTTGGTGTTGTGCAGCACGCGTGTGTGTGGTGTTGTGGCACGCGTGTGGTTGGTGTTGTGTGTGGTTGGTGTTGTGTTGAATCTAAACATTTTCACTGTGTAAATCTAAGATTAAAACTTGTTTCTAGATGTTTGAACTTGTTTTAAGTAATTCTATTAAGTAAAATTATATCTGTTGAGAATTTTTAAGTATTTATTTCTTAGTCTAGTGAGATAACTGATCTTAAAAAATGTAAATACATTGAAAAAAATGTTTTTTTTTAAGATTAGATAAAGTCTTGAAAGATTAGAAAAAGTAGAACATGACATGCTAGAACGTGCACTTGCTAAGATGTTTTGCTGCGAGTGAGGGAGGTTCTAGCCAGCAGGTGTAGACCGTGGGCCCAGACCCGCACGCCTGCATGAGCTCCGTGCCCCATGATTCTCGTGCACGCTCACACAAGCCGTGTGCTCCAGGTTGGGAAGATGGGAGCAGCGGTTTAGGGTGCTGCTCATGTCTGTGTCCTGCTTTACTGCTGTGGGGTTCACATTCCACTCAGGTGGTTTCATGCCGAATGTTTGCAGTTCGGTCACCTTGGAGACATGGCAGATATATGTGCTGACATACTGACCTAGAAACAGAATTGGAATACAGATTTTTTAGCAAATCACAGTATTTATTAGTCATATTAAACCTCACGTCTTGTCTGAAGGCTTTCCCTGAACACTATTTCACTATTTTATTGCCATCTTCCATTTCATTTTACCCCCCCTCCCCCTCATTGCCCCCTCCTGCCCCAGTAACCCTGCCCCAGTCCCTCTGACCTTCATGCCTCCAAATTGTTTCACCCCCATAATGAGAAAGTGCTGTGTTGTTGGCTCAGGGATTGGCTGGTTGCCATCAGAGGCGGGGGAAGGTAATGTGTGGCTCGCTTGCTCTCATCGATCCTTCCTGATTGGCTGGCCCCGGCCCATCATGGCAGGACAATTGTTTTTCATTACGGCGAGCCAGAGAAGGCCAGGGGTCAGAAACCCTGTATGACCTCGCGGTGTCATCTGTGGACCGTACCACTGGAGCGCCACGGGGGGAGAACAGGTGCACTGCACTGCTACAACTGTTCAGATTCTTCCACCAATTTGACGTTTTTACTTGTTCCCTCATTTGAACTGCTTGAATGATCCTTTTGAGAAATGAGAAATACCCTTTTATTATGTAAAATTCCTCTATTACCTATTCGTAAAATGTATGTGTATCTGTTACATGTTAATAACACGTACCAACAGGAGCTCTCGGGCAGAGATCTCTCCCACCGCCAGGTGCTGGTTTGGCCACTAAACTGCGAGTGATTCCTCTTCTGTAGCACCTCCTGTTCCGCAGGAGGCTGGCGGTGATGGAGCAGGCAGATCTGGGAGGCAGGAGGCTGGCGGTGATGGAGCAGGCAGATCTGGGAGGCAGGAGGCTGGCGGTGATGGAGCAGGCAGATCTGGGAGGCAGGAGGCTGGCGGTGATGGAGCAGGCAGATCTGGGAGGCAGGAGGCGGAGCAGATCTGGGAGGCAGGAGGCTGGCGGTGATGGAGCAGGCAGATCTGGGAGGCAGGAGGCTGGCGGTGATGGAGCAGGCAGATCTGGGAGGCAGGAGGCTGGCGGTGATGGAGCAGGCAGATCTGGGAGGCAGGAGGCTGCAGGCAGGCATCTGGGAGGCAGGAGGCTGGGGAGGGCAGGGGAGGCAGGAGGCTGGCGGTGATGGAGGCAGATCAGGCAGGAGGCTGGCGGTGATGGAGCAGGCAGATCTGGGAGGCAGGAGGCTGGCGGTGATGGGGAGGCAGGAGGCTGGCGGTGATGGAGCAGGCAGATCTGGGAGGCAGGAGGCTGGCGGTGATGGAGCAGGCAGATCTGGGAGGCAGGAGGCTGGCGGTGATGGATGGAGCAGGCAGATCTGGGAGGCAGGAGGCTGGCGGTGATGGAGCAGGCAGATCTGGGAGGCAGGAGCAGGCAGATCTGGGAGGCAGGAGAGCTCCTCCAGACGCCCATCCACTGCTTCATATCGCCGTCTTTATCTCATCAATAAACAGGATATTGTTTCTCTCTCTCTCTCTCTGTTGATTTTGTAGGTGTGTTCCCTGTTGTTTCCTTTGTCTCTCTTCCAGTCTTCAGTTCACTCTCTCTCTCTCTACCTCCCTCTCTCTATCCCTCTCTCTCTCTCCCTTGCTCTCCCTCTACCTCTCACCCTGCCCCCCCCCTCTCTCTGTCTCTCTTTTTTGACTGGAAACGTATTTTGTGGCTTTATTTACTGGCTTGTCTGTTTGGGAGTGATGGTAAATTAAGCACATTTTCAGTACTCTGTACTGAATGTTCTGAAAGAGTCAGGATGCCTCCATCTTGGTTCTATATCCTCGCGCTCAGGAAACATGGCAACCAGTCGCATTATTCCTTCGGCCTATTTTTATAAAGGTTCTGTATCACAGTTTAAGTTCAATTCCATCTTTTGACACATGCTCGATATAATTGTGAGAACAGATGAACCTCAGATGCAGGTGTGTTGTGTGTTCCCATTTGCTAGTTGAGAAGTGTTCTCAGACAGATCACTCATCCAGCATGCATGTTGCCTAGCAAAGGGTGGTGAACGTTGAGAGTCAGAATTGACATTCAGGACCTGTCCGTCAAGCGTGGTGTCTCGGAAACACAGCAGACATGCTTTACAAGTTCAGATCAAAGACGCGTTCAAAGATGGCGTTCAGTGGCATATAAAGGTTGCCACCTAAGGCTTTTTGTGTTGAGAACATTACGGAATTAAGCAGAGGACGTGTCTTTTTCAATTATGGAGACAATTAAAAATAGCAGAATAGGAAAGAGGGAGGTGGTGAGGTGTCATGGGGGAAGGAATGTGGTGGAAATGGAGATCACCGCAGAAACCACGAACAGAGAGAACCAGCCAGAAGATGATGACGAAAAGGACAAAGACAATGTGATCAAAACACTGTCCACCTCCCTGTGGGTCACTCAGTAGTGCAGGTCTTAAGCGATCAGCCAGCGTGGTGGATGAGGTTGTTCTGGGTCTGCATGTTTAGGCAACACATGAACATGTACCGTTTTTGGTTCCGGGCTGCTCTGTACGTCTGAGCAGAACCAGAACCAGAACCAGAGTGAGTCAGAATTCCTCACTGCAGCTGCTGCCTAGCATGAGTACATGTGATTAGCTACAGATGTTGTATTCAGTGCCACTTTCAGTGGACGGTGCTCTGTGTCCTGGGCCATGTGTCCTGCTACCATGTGTCCTGGTGCCATGTGTCCTGCTGCCATGTGTCCTGGTGCCATGTGTCCTGCTGCCATGTGTCCTGGGCCATGTGTCCTGCTGCCATGTGTCCTGCTGCCATGTGTCCTGGTGCCATGTGTCCTGCTGCCATGTGTCCTGCTACCATGTGTCCTGGTCCATGTGTCCTGCTGCCATGTGTCCTGCTGCCATGTGTCCTGGGCCATGTGTCCTGGTCCATGTGTCCTGCTGCCATGTGTCCTGGTCCATGTGTCCTGGGCCATGTGTCCTGCTGCCATGTGTCCTGCTGCCATGTGTCCTGGTCCATGTGTCCTGGTCCATGTGTCCTGCTGCCATGTGTCCTGGTCCATGTGTCCTGCTACCATGTGTCCTGGTGCCATGTGTCCTGGTCCATGTGTCCTGCTACCATGTGTCCTGCTGCCATGTGTCCTGCTACATGTGTCCTGCTACCATGTGTCCTGCTGCCATGTGTCCTGGTGCCATGTGTCCTGGTACCATGTGTCCTGGTGCCATGTGTCCTGTCCCTGGTCCATGTGTCCTGGTGCCATGTGTCCATGTGTCCTGGTCCATGTGTCCATGTGTCCTGGTCCATGTGTCCTGCTGCCATGTGTCCTGCTGCCATGTGTCCTGGTCCATGTGTCCTGCTGCCATGTGTCCTGCTGCCATGTGTCCTGCTACCATGTGTCCTGGTCCATGTGTCCTGCTGCCATGTGTCCTGGTCCATGTGTCCTGCTGCCATGTGTCCTGGTCCATGTGTCCTGCTGCTATTTGTTCATCTGAAATCCCACACTGTTTATCTGACACCTTTTGCACAGTCTACAGGCAACAGTGATGGACAGCAGATTTAGGTCTTCCCCTCCCCTCCCCTCTGCTCCTCCCCTCTCCTACCCTGTCTCCCCCCCCCTGCTCCTCCCCTCCCCTCTCCTACCCTCCTCCCTCCCCTGTCTCCCCCTGCTCCTCCCCTCCCCTCTCCTACCCTCCTCCCTCCCCTCCTCTGCTCCTCTCCTCCCCTCTTCCCCTCCCCTCCCCTGTCTCCTCCTCCTCTCTCCTCCCCTCCCTCAGCCAGTTAATCCACAACTATTGCAGCAGCCCAGGGATTTTATGGGACACCCAGTTCGGTCCCACTGAGAGGTTCTTACTGGGACTCCTCAACCTTTAATAACACCAGCTTAATAACTTATTAAACTTAATAGCTCCCCCTGATCACACGGACCAGTAATGGACTTTCCTTCTTCTGATTAAGCTCAGCTCACTTACCTAACCACACCCCCCCCTCTCTCTCTCTCTCTCTCCCTCTCTCTCTCTCTCTCTCTCTCCCTCTCTCTCTCCCTCTCGCTCCCTGCCTCTCTCCCTCCCTCTCTCCCTCTCTCTCTCCCTCTCGCTCCCTCTCTCTCTGTCCCTCTCTCTCCCTCTCTCCCACTCTCTCATGATGTGATGTGCTGTATAACAGCAGGCCTGACTCCTGGGGTTAAGCTGTGTCCCAGGTAAGGCCTGATCATGTAAGCAGCACAGCAGACTAGTGCAGACTTCTTAAATGAACATTTCAGCATCTCTGCTGATTATTGTTCTCAGGTCCCTGTTCCCCAGACCTACATGATGAGCAGCAGCAGTGGGCACTGGCGTTATATATTTAGTCATATAACTTATATAATAATATATATTATTATATATAATATATATAATATATATGACCTATATATGACTATATATGAATATATATATATATATATATATATATATATATATATATTAATGAATTAATGACTTTAACATTTTACATTCTTCATAGGCCTGCAGCGATGACACAAAATGGCTCAGTGAAGGTGTCTGTTAACCATCGACTAGCAAAGGCTGCATGAAGAGTGTGGGGAGTGTGTGGTGTGTGGGGAGTGTGGGGTGTGCGGCAGGTCCGACGTCTTCCCGCTAAAGGACACGACTTCAAAGTTGAATTGAAATGATCGCTGGCGCGGTGACAGGCGCTGAATGCCCCAGGATGGCCGCATTAGCGCTACAGCAAAATGCCTTTTGTCGTGGGTGCGCTGATTGTCAGCTCATTCTCCAGGTGAATTGCTCGTTATGTCTTTATTGGAGGGGACTAGGATAACGAGCACATTTACCTGTCCGTGTTGCCGCCGCCCATGTGGTGACATTAAGGGGAAATAAGCCTGAAGCCTCCACTTCCTCTTTTGTTCTTGCACAGCTTGTTGGAGGCGACATGCGTGTCCTCCTGGCTCCCTGCGCTACACTCCTCTGTCTCTTTGGCCTACTTAGACAAAGTGTAAGTAGCACATCTCTCTCTCTCTCTCTCTCTCTCTCTCTGAATAATTGACTGAGAGCTCTGGCTGGTAATATCCTCATGGACAACGGCGTCTGCCTGCTGCTGGTAATGACACTCATTATTCCCGTGCTCCGGGACGGCTGGGGGGCGGAAGGGGGGGGGGGGGTAGAGGGGGCGGGGGCAGGATGGAGTGGAGGAAGGAGGGATGGAAAGAGGGCAAGAAAGGAACAGCTAGCCTGGTAGCTCTTCCATGGGCAGGTCCCACCGTGTAGAGCAGCCTGCGTTCATCTGGAAGGAGAGATACCTAGTTAGGTATATGAGAGAGAGAGAGAGAGACAGGAGGGGAGAGAGACAGCGTGTGTGTGTGTGCTCAGTTCCTAGGGTGTGAGACTGTGATCAGAGCAGGGTTCTCTATCAGCCTTCAGCATTTAAAGGATTCTTAAAAGTTCTGTCTTCAAACTTCCTCTTCTCTCTGCCCATGAGCTTCCAGTTAGTGTGCTCTGTTCTCCACCGCTGAGGTTTGTTGCCACAGATCAAGGCTACTCAAAAGGAAGAGGAGGAGCAAACGAAGCCAGGGGCAGTTTGTAGACGCAGCTGAGAGTGGACAGGCATGGGGGGGGGGGACGGGGCAGAAGTGAGGGCAGGATGAGAGACACAGAGACGGTAGGCAGGGATGCCTTTCTGCAGTCAAACACATATCGTGTTCTGGTTAAAGATGCTCAGCTGCAGTGACCTGCACCAAAGGGTCCCGCGCCCAAGGGTTCCCTCTCCAAAGGGTCCCGCTCCATTGGGCCCCGCGCCAAAATGTCCCGCTGTACTAAGATAGGGCATTATTCATTCATTTTCATTCATTATCCGTACCGCTTATTCCCGCTAGTCGGGGTCACGGGGGGGGCTGGAGCCAATCCCAGCATCTCCGGGCGAAGGCAGGGTACACCATGGGCAGTTCGCCAATCCACCACATGGCCAACACGCACACACACACTCACACCTACGGGCAATCTAGAGTGACCAATCAACCTAACATGCATGTCTTTGGACTGTGGGAGGAAACCGAGTACCCGGAGAAAACCCACGCAGGCACAGGGAGAACATGCAAACTCCACACAGAGCAGCCCAGACCGAGAATCGAACCCAGACCGCCTTGCTGTGAGGCGACAGTGCTAACCACCACGCCACCATGCCGCCTGATAGGGCATTATAATAGTCATAATCTGAGAAAATGCAGACTAATAAAATTTAAATGACAGGTCATAGAAAGTTCATTGAAAAGGAGTTGAGATGTATCTCTCTCTCTCTTTCTCTCTCTGATGCTCTCTCTGTCTGTCTCTCTTTGTCTGTCTCTCTCTGTGTTGTGCATCTGTTTACCTTCTTATGAATTTTAAAATAAATGTATCTTTTAAACGAAGTAATTAAGTAATTTTATATGGTTAACAGTCATACGTACTACTATCTTCTATGTTGACGCATAAGCAGTGCTTAATTCTCTAATTGTTACCTACTCTGCCCTTCCCCTCCTCTGTGTCCCTCCTCTCGTCCCTCCCCCTCCTCTGCCCCGCCCCCTGTCCCTCCCCTCTACCCTCCCCCTCCTATGCCCCACCCCTTCCCATCTCCCCTCTGCTCAGGTGATGGATGTGTTCCCTGGGTGAGGAGCCGTGGGCTGTTCCTCTTCTCCTCCTCTCTCCCTGCAGTCCAGCTCAGTGTTAATCACTCTTGTGTTTTGCTCCTCTCTTTCTCCTTTCTCTCTCCCTCTCTCCTTTCTCCCTCCCTCTCTCTCTCCCTCTCTCTCCCTCTCTCTCTCTCCTTTCTCCCGTGTGTGTGAGCGTGATTGTGTGTTTGGTGGTTTAACTTTGTTCTAACTGGCACGTGTACGTATGTGTCTCCTGGTATGTGTCTCAGCGTGTGTTTGAACACTGCTATGATGGCAGCTCACAGAAAAGGAGTCAAATCTATTCAAACTCAAGAGGCGTGAAAAGGTCAGTTCTATCAAACAGTGCAGTGTTCAAACAGACGGGGGCATGAAAGCAGGAGGGGAATGAAAGACTCTCAGCTCCCTCATCATCCCTCATTTGTAATTGCATGGCAAAGTCACACTCAATCTACTATATATATAGAGAGAGTGATACTATATATATATATATATATATATATATATATATATATATATATATATATAGTATAGAGTGTTAGAGTGTGTATATATATATATATTTATTTATTTTTTCTTTTCTCCTGGATATGTTATCATGAGATGTAATCACCTTATAAGTGACCCATTTTGGTGGCCCTCAGTGGACATGTACCCAGATCTCAGGTCTGGATTTGTATATAGGAGGAGACTAGAGGGTTGACGTGGTAATGCCAGGGTTAAAAGGCCAGGGCCAGTAGCTAGTGAGCCAGTTTGACACAGGTACAGGTGTTCTACAGAACAAGTACAGGTATCTATAAAACAGGTACACGCATTCTATAGAACAGGTATAGGGGTTCTATAGAACAGACACAGGCATTCTATAGAACAGGTATAGGGGTTCTATAGAACAGACACAGGCATTCTATAGAACAGGTATAGGGGTTCTATAGAACAGACACAGGCATTCTATAGAACAGGTATAGGGGTTCTATAGAACAGACACAGGCATTCTATAGAACAGGTATAGGGGTTCTATAGAACAGACACAGGCATTCTATAGAACAGGTATAGGGGTTCTATAGAACAGACACAGGCATTCTAGAGAACCTCCTCCATCCACATGGCGCTGTTTGACTGGATTGCCTGGACCACATGCTGTGGTCTCTGGAATGAGGCCAGTCAGTCTGCTGTTGTCCCTTTGTTCGCCACTAAGCTTGTTTACACCATCTTCTGATGTGGCTGCAAATGGGCGTGTGCCAAAGGGCCGCGGACCGCGCGTGCAGCAGAAAGACCAGACCGTGTCGGGGGAGAGCCCGCTTCACACCTAACGTTCTACAACCCCTGGCTGCCTTCTCCTACCCCCCAGCCGTGAGGAAATGTGCCAGGGAGTGTACATGCGCCTCACAGGAGCGCGGGTCCTCACACATCTGTTGGGACTGGAACAGGAACTCCTTCCTTTGAGCTGCAAACACAGATGTTATTGGGATTTGATGCTGCTCAAAAGCTGATATGGAAAATGGGTCTGTGGGTCCCTTTTCTGCTTTTGTGCGATCATCACTCTTTTCCATACGTGCGCACACACAGGTGCCCCTCCCCTCCCGTCGCTGTGAAAGTGGGTTAGTCGGTTAAGGTGTCCGTGGGCTGTCTGCTGCGTCTGCAGGGAGGCTGGGCCTGATTCTATATCCAGCCTCTCATTATACACACTGTCTGTCAGAGATGGATTAGAGTCAGTGGATACCAAGTCCCACTATAAATCATTTTAATCATTGCTTATCGATCATTGGGAAGGTGTACACGCCTGTGTGTGTCTGTGTGTGTCTAGGGGTAAAAGGGAGTTCCTGTATCTATTAGAAAAACATACAGGCGCACATCCACTGCACACAGTGTGGGAATACAATAGAGAACAGGACTCAACACCTCTTCTCCTTACGTTGAGCCTCTGGTCAAGCCTAGAGCTCTTGGTCTCACGCGCTCACCCCTTAAACGACTATTCTGTCGAAAGTAGTGCAGTACAGTATTTATCCTCTGATTCTGTAATTAATGGTGCCTACTGACATGGAACATAGTCGCAAGGTGTGTTTCTGTTTTGTTTCCATGGTAACCTGGTCCCACAGTGACAACCTGGTGACTGACATGGTTGCTAAACCCCTGAAGGTCATGAGTCTAGCACTCTGTCATAATCACAGAGGCATAAAGACACCCACCCATCCATCCATCCACCCATCCAACCATCCATCCATCCATCCATCCATCCATCCACCCATCCACCCACCCATCCACCCATCCATCCATCCATCCATCCATCCACCCATCCATCCACCCACCCACCCATCCATCATCAACCCACCCATCCACCCACCCATCCATCCATCCATCCATCCATCCATCCATCCACCCATCCATCCATCCACCCACCCATCCATCCACCCAACCACCCATCCACCCACCCACCCATCCATCCACCCATCCACCCATCCACCCATCCACCCATCCATCCATCCATGTGTTCTCTTCCTTCCATGTATCTTTTTCAAGTATGTTTGTGCCTTTATATTAGACCTAAGAAAAAAACCCGACTGTTCTGTGACACACACACACACACACACACACACACACACATACAGTTTAGTGATAAAGCACCGATAACATGTCTAAGTGTGTTTCGTACCTGGAGGCTGTCTCTGTCCCACCTGTTTCTCTTTCTCAGCTGTGTCTCTCTTTTGGCTGTCTCTCTCTTGGTTGTGTCTCTCAGCTGTCTCTGTCTCACCTATTTCTCAGCTATCTGTCTTTCTCAGCAGCCCCTCAGGTGTCTCTTGCTATGCCATCTCTCATGGCTGTCTGGCTGTCTCGTTCTTGTCTGTCTCTCTTACCTGTCTCTCTGCTTCAGCCCACAGGGACTTACAGAGGTTCTAAAGGGCAGATCCAGTGGCTGCGGGCTCAAGGGTCTTGGTGCTCCTGCCAGTACTTGAGTTTTTTCAATTATATTTACGCTAGCACACAAAAGCACACGCATGCAGTAGTGTGACGGTGGGCTGAGAGGTGTAAAATTCAAGCAATAATTGTGTTTACTAATATGCAACATTGTTTATATTCCATTAAAGGCATGGCGTACTTAGCCAGAGTTCATTATGAGATGTAAACTGGAATGGCAAGGTTATTTTTGTTTATTATTTGTTTTTGTTTTGTTTTTGTTTAGTGAAAACAAACACATTTCCACATGGAGTGGAAATGAAAAGCACAGAAGTGAAAACTAGGTCCGTCTCCACTGCTCCATTGCTGAATGTAGCTCACTACTGCCCTCTGTTGACACAGGATCCCCCCACAGTGAACTTAAAGCAGCAGAACAGCATGCACCCTTAGGAAGAGGATGGCTTATTTTAATTGAGGATTACAATATATCAGATTATCGTAATAGAGCCCCGTGGGGATTGTGTCATGGTGAGGTCTTTAGGTCTAAGATAGAGGGCACCACAGGGTTTGGGGTGAGACCTAGTGGGGGAAAAGACTCACCATGTTTGTCGCATGCGCTGGGTTATTCTCCCGGCGTTCTTTGATATAATCATGAGTCAGTGTAGTGCAGTGGTCCTGCTTCTCCACTGTGCACTGATATCTGGCCCTATTACATTATACATTTATCTCCTTTAACCACAATATAACCCCCCACCACACCACCCCAACGTTTCCACTGGGGTGACCTGTAGACTTGGTGCTACATCCCTTGCTATCTCGCCAGTAGGAGCTAAGTGTCATGAATGAAGCTGCCCAAACACTCTCTCTCGCTCTCCCTCTCTCTCTCTCCCCCCCCTCTCTCTCTCCCTCTCTCTCCCTCTGTGTGAGTGTACACTTTATTTGATTATAAACTACACTCTCTCCTATCCTCCATCTTTCTCTAGGTCCTTCTCCTCTCATCTCTTGCTTGAGGACCTCACTGTAGGTAATAGAGTTTACAATTGTTTCTATTGCTAATTTGAATTGGGTAAAGAGTGAAACACTTGCAGTAGGGACAATGACCAGCAGGTTACCTTCCATACCTGCTGGGCTGGTGGGTTAGCTACTCTACCTGCTGGGCTGGTGGGTTAGCTACTCTACCTGCTGGGCTGGTGGGTTAGCTACTCTACCTGTTGGGCTGGTGGGTTAGCTACTCTACCTGCTGGGCTGGTGGGTTAGCTACTCTACCTGCTGGGCTGGTGGGTTAGCTACTCTACCTGCTGGGCTGGTGGGTTAGCTACTCTACCTGTTGGGCTGGTGGGTTAGCTACTCTACCTGTTGGGCTGGTGGGTTAGTTACTCTACCTGCTGGGCTGGTGGGTTAGCTACTCTACCTGCTGGGCTGGTGGGTTAGCTACTCTACCTGTTGGGCTGGTGGGTTAGCTACTCTACCTGCTGGGCTGGTGGGTTAGCTACTCTACCTGTTGGGCTGGTGGGTTACCTGTTGGGCTGGTGGGTTAGCTACTCTACCTGTTGGGCTGGTGGGTTAGTTACTCTACCTGCTGGGCTGGTGGGTTAGCTACTCTACCTGCTGGGCTGGTGGGTTAGCTACTCTACCTGCTGGGCTGGTGGGTTAAATAGAAAATATATCTAGATAAATCTAGACTCACTTTGGATTCTTAGTTTTACAAGACTGTGAGTAATATAGAGGAGTTTGAACTCTAGTGGTGTTACAAAGACATTGTTTGTACTGTGCTGAAGAGGGAGTTAATGAGTGGCAGTGTTTGCTAGGATGGACAATCGAGTATGTTAAGTGTTCTGTTCAAAGGGACCATATAAATAAATGGCCCTGTCAAAAGTCAGATGTCTCTCTCTGTTCCTGTGTGAGCACACTCTGTTAGAGTGCCAACTCTTGTACTGTCTCCTGTCTTTCCCTGGGTCCTTGTCCTCTTGGGTCATGCTCGAGGACCTCAGTGTAGGCGGAGAATGAGATGAATGTTGTTCACAGGTAGCCAAACACACACACAAACACATTCGCGAACACACACACACTTGCACTTTTGCTAAAGCATTCACCCATGATGTTCGGTTGTGCATTGTTGTTCTAATTCCATTACACACTCTAATCAGATCAGTGAAAATGGCGAGCGTTGCATTCTGGGTAAATGGTATCACGTCTCTCTCAGGATGTTGGTCTTTTCTTTTATTAACAGCACAGAAACAATCAGCTATATGCACACGGAGCTCTGATACTGACACTGTTTACTTATCAAAGATCCTTTTTTCCCTGTTACACCATTAAAATGCTCAAACCTTCTCTCTTCTCTCTATTTCAGTGATGTTTAATTTAAACTAACAGCTGGATGTTTGGAGAGAGAAAGTAACGGTTTCCTTAGGCCAATCAGAAACTGCTGTTTCTTTCACTTCTGTAATCAGATCACAAAGTTTGTATATATCAATTGCGTGTGTGTGTCTGTGTGTGTCTGTGTGTGTCTGTGTGTGTCTGTGTGTGTGTGTGAGAGAGAGAAATGGAGAGAGAGTGTACCAGATGTTCAGATTCATGAGGCCATTAGCTAGCTTTTATGAACACACGGGTTGCTGTGCATGCCTTGCTATCATTTTAAGCTAACTAACTAAATAAATTTACTTCACTGAATCGTGGACTTTGTTTCCACATGGACAGCTTGCTTTGCCCTACATGTCCGTGTAGTTTCAACAACCCCAGTTACAAATAACGTTCGTTTATTAACCTGAGCCCGTGTGCCGTGGAGGAGTATGGGATATGGCTCCAGGCTGGGCAGCGAGGGCGGATCAGGAGAGGGCTACGGGGAAGGCCTTTCATTAAGGTCCCTTAGCAGATCGCTCTCTCCAGCAAGCCACTTCCTCTCTCATATGACCACACACTTGATTTAGTGTATTAGGCTCTTTCGAAAAATCCCTAAATGCATTAGAAATGGCAACTCTTGTCCACTTAGTGTCTAATGCACTTTTCAAATGAAGAGTTGCTGATTGACATTTATCCAGTTAACATGGACGTGTGTGTGTGTGTGTGTGTGTGTGTGTGTGTGTGTGTGTGTGTGCTGTATTTCGGTGAGTGTTTACTTGTGTTTGTGGATTTGTAAATGTCTTATAGTAACATCTGTGGTCACTTGTGTGTATAAGGCTGTGTGTGTGTGTTTGTGTAAGAGAGCGAATAATGAATGTGTGTATGTGTGGATGAATGCATGTTTTTTTTCTTTAATTGAATCTGGCCCATGGGAAGACTGACACTCCATGAGCTGTGGGGTCATGAGCGCCCCCCAGTGTGTGACTGCTGGAATGGTTGAGTACTCACTCACTGTCAAGTCAATATCACAGATAAATATTGCATAGGCCTATTTTCCCAGCTCTATGAATAATTAATACTACCATTTTGGCTCTAAATGTGCCTGTTGTTTAGCCAACTATGTGTGAGAAGATGCCTCTCTCTCTCTCTCTCTCTCTCTCTCTCTCTCTCTCTCTCTCTCTCTCTCTCTCTCTCTCTGTTTTTCCCCATCTGTAGAGGAGCACTCTTATATATACTTCTTATTATGAACTGACCCGCTCTGTTTGAATGAAAGCAGATCATAACTCTGACTCGGAGTCTTTGTGTGTGTGTGTGTGTGTGGTGGAACTGTTATTTAGCACGACTGAAATATCTGAAGCCGCTCGTGTATTTTTTGCAATTTGTGTTTACTGTTGGCTTCTTAGGATGATTCTTGATGAAAACCCATCCACCCTTATTTGTGAGCAAGAATATACGTCTTCGGCAGCACGTTTGCCTTCAGTATTGCTTCTTTTTGTAATGTTCTTCAAATCAGTGAGCACACATCCAATCTGCGAGTAATACATCTCCTGAGGAGCTTGCGCCTCATGCACAGTCTGGTTTGGCAGACAGCTGCACTTGTGTCATGCTCTGTAATGGGAGAATGACGCACGTCGATTCATCTTACTTTTTGATACGCTACAGTAAAATGTGAATCCTTAATGTGATGCTAGAAAATGATGTTTAAGATCTGTAGCATTGCTGAATAGGGAAGAGTCTGTGCACTGCCTGTGTAAGGCCTGGTGCTAAATATTCAGGTTTTGGGGTTGGATTTAACCACATGCAGGATTTACGATCAAATCTTTCATTATAAAGGAGGGAGAGCATGTGAGTGCCTCTGTGAATGAGTGTGTGTGAGTGCGTGTGTGCATCTGTGAGATTGTGAGACAGTGCGTGTGTGTGTGTGTGTGTGTGTGTGTGTGTGTGTGTGTGTGTGTCTGTGAGTGACGGACTGATACCCTGCAGTGGCAGAATGACCTTTGTATGAGGTCAGATCTCTTGTTGCCCATTTGGAGTCCAGGAGCTTTTATTATGGATCTCAGTCCAGCTGCATTACCATATTTCCTCACTTCCCACCACTTCATTTGCAATGAAGATGGAGTGAGAGCAGCCGTCTCACAGCTCAGGACCCGCATCAGGACCCAGCTCAGGACCCGCATCAGGACCCATCAGGACCCAGCTCTGTATCCAGCTCAGGACCCAGCTCTGTATCCAGCTCAGGACCCGCATCAGGACCCGCATCAGGACCCGCATCAGGACCCAGCTCAGGACACTTTTATACTCCGCATTGCTGTTTAACTCCCAACGGACATTGAAAATGAACTTGATCCTCCTCTAGAACGGGATAGCCTAGTGCAAGAGACCATCCACGCATAGCACCCAGGTCCAGGATCAGGCCCAGGATCAGGCCCAGGATCAGGCCCAGGATCAGGCCCAAGACCAGGCCCAAGACCAGGCCCAAGACCAGGCCCAAGACCAGGCCCAGGATCAGGCCCAAGACCAGGCCCAGGATCAGGTCCAGGATCAGGATCAGGTCCAGGATCAGGCCCAAGACCAGGATCAGGTCCAGGATCAGGGCCAGGATCAGGACGAAGCTCTTCATCTTTTTTTCTGGGCCTCATTACTAACCAGAACGTGTGCTCTAAATCAGAGGCATGAAGCTTTGTTTGTTTCACATGCTTATTTGTACTGGGGAAGAATCTCAGCCTTTTGTTTCGTTCTCTCTTTGCAAATAAAAATGCATTCTGAATGGTGGTCTGTTAACATCAAGGGACACAAAGAACTGCACTGAGAGTGATTCAGAAATGACATTGTTCACCCAGCACGGAGAATAGAGCCTTCATTATCTTCACGCTCTGGCTTAGGACTTCAGAGGGAGACGGCGGACTGTTTGGTTTCTGCTGTTGGCTTTAATAGCAAGGAGCATCTTATTATCCAGCTGTATCTGTTCAGACCACTGCAGCATTAATCTGTGAATATACATACATACAGCATTTCTCTCACACTAGGAAAACTCGATTCTTTGTGAACTTATGAAACAGTCAATCAAAAATATCTGTTCTCACTGACAGCATAGATGTGTCTTCCATTCTTTTGACCCCATATCCTACAGATTATATTAACTCATAACATATTCATGGCATATTCATGCAATCGTATGCCCAGTCACTCATGGTGAAGAGATTAAACCTGATGTTGCAAGAGGTGTAATGACATCAGTGATGTTAATGACTAACCTGACCGTAGCACCAGTGATCAGACTGGTTCTTAATGTGGGAAGTTTGCACCTACATCTTTCCTAATCCTGACTATGTTGCTGAAATCAACATCTGTATGGTTCATGCACACTGTGCATTACTGCAGTTGGAGCGGGCTTGCAGGGTGTGATTGACAGGCCGTTGTCATGACGACCAGAAGAGCGTGGGTCAGAGGAACTGCCTAGCGAGACGGGCGTCGGGGTCGGACCGGGGTACCCACGCCAAGAGAGTCTGGCAGGAAAATAGATGGCTGCCGTGGTTACAAGAGCACTCGCTATCTGTAGAGGGCAGGTGTGACCTTGAGGGAGGCAAAGTTAGAGAGAGGGAGTGACAGAGAGATGGAGAGAGGGAGAGAGAGAGAGAGAGAGAGAGAGAGAGAGGGAGTGACTGCGAAGGAGAGAAAGTGAAAAATAAGTTGATGGCAGTTGGGCGTGTTTGGCAGAGCTATCTATTCACTACGAACAAAGACAGAAGGGAAGAAGGAGGCTGGATAGAGAGAGAGAGAGAGAGAGAAGAATGGCGTGACCTGAGGAGAAGAGAACTAAGTGGATGTCTGTCTGAGTGTCGGTGTGTGCCGAGTGTCAATGGCGGTTTGCGGGGCGGCGTCGTGATTCATCAGGGGAACGTGAGCAGCTTCCTCCCGCCGCCGACCCAGATCCTGCCTCACTGCCCCTCGCCCTCCCACGCCTTCACAGCAGCCCGTGTCTGCCTGATGATGATGATGATGATGATGATGTGACGTGTGTGTGTGCACGTGGTCGATCACGGCTGCTCGGAGATGCACTCGGCGAAGACCAGGCGCTCCCCACTGCTGCGACTCGCGTTCCAGGTGTGCCTCGTGTCACCTGGGGCCCATGGTTGAAACGTGCCATGCCGTCGTTTGGAGGGAAAAATGGCCCAGGGCTTCTCTAAGCTCTCTGGGCTTTAAATGGTTGTGTGCTGGGATCACAAGCTTTGCTGCTTCTCTGTGAAACATGTCGGACCAGAGGGCTGAGCAAATGCTGCAATACATTGTGATCACATCTTCTCTATACATCCCCCCCCCCCCGCACTGCTGAGTGAGCAGACACCACCTTCAGGCACTGTGGGCTGAATGAGCTGTAGCTCTGTTCATGTATTAGATGTACCTGGAGGATCATGTTGGTAGACAGACCTGCCTGATGTCCCGGACGTCTCGTTAGAGATGGACAGCGCAGGAGAAGGAGGACGGACACAAAACGGTGACTGCAGAAATGCACTAAAGATCATCATTATCCCGCATCTTGCATTCGAAAGCGTCCCGCATTTCCCGCGCATTAAACCCCGTAAGGAGATTAACTTGAAGGAAGGCAGAGCATGAAGAAGAGGCTGCGTGGTAGAGGCATCTCCAGGAGGCCAGCAGAGGCATCTCCAGGAGACCAGCAGAGGGATCTCCAGGAGACCAGCAGAGGGATCTCCAGGAGACCAGCAGAGGGATCTCCAGGAGACCAGCAGAGGGATCTCCAGGAGACCAGCAGAGGCATCTCCAGGAGACCAGCAGAGGGATCTCCAGGAGACCAGCAGAGGGATCTCCAGGAGACCAGCAGAGGCATCTCCAGGAGACCAACAGAGGGGTCTCCAGGAGACCAGCAGAGGGGTCTCCAGGAGACCAGCAGATGGATCTCCAGGAGACCAGCAGAGGCATCTCCAGGAGACCAGCAGAGGCATCTCCAGGAGACCAGCAGAGGGATCTCCAGGAGACCAGCAGAGGCATCTCCAGGAGACCAGCAGAGGGATCTCCAGGAGACCAGCAGAGGCATCTCCAGGAGACCAGCAGAGGGATCTCCAGGAGACCAGCAGAGGGGTCTCCAGGAGACCAGCAGAGGGATCTCCAGGAGACCAGCAGAGGGGTCTCCAGGAGACCAGCAGAGGGGTCTCCAGGAGACCAGCAGATGGATCTCCAGGAGACCAGCAGAGGCATCTCCAGGAGACCAGCAGAGGCATCTCCAGGAGACCAGCAGAGGCATAGGCACCTCTGTGAATGGTGAGTTCCCTGTATGAGACTAGAGCTACAGTACTGTATGTACTTGGGTCACAAGCCTTCCTAAAATGCCTCTAGTGGCAGGTCGAGGGATAGCAGCAGACTGACTCTCGGCTCCCCTTTGACAGGCTGGACGAGGATGAGTGAACAGAGGGAAGATGAAGAGTGTCGTCCTGTCTGCCGCCCCCGTGTTGGCCGCCGGCCCAGAGCAGGACTGGTGCTTTGCTCCGAAACGTTTTGGCACCGTGTTACCGTGGCCACCACATCAGCACACGAAGCCCAGAGTCAGACGAGCTTTACTAGTCCGTGTGTGTGGAATAAATGTGCCTCTCGTGCGTTTGAGTAGCTGGCCTTTATCTTCAGGGTGCACACACACGCGAGCACACACACACACACACACACACACACACACACACACACACACACACACTGTTAATTTGCTATGGCCTCAAGTCTGTGTCGTCTGTGCAGAATGATGTGGTTAAGAGGGGAAGTGGGTTTTTATGTCAGTGGTTCTGCAGAAACGCAGTTTTAGCCAAATGATTCACCCTGTGAGGAGGAGAGGCTAGATCAAAGCCAATGCACACACACTCACACACACGCACATGCGCACACACACACACACCTAAGCATGATTAACATGATTTCATGGGTTCCTTCAATTATACTGGTTCTTGAAACATGCATTTGACCTACATCAGGTCCCAGAATGTCTTAAAGATGTGATGGTACCAGACGGTACAAATCTCTTTTGATAGATATGTAGTTAAAACAGATTTTTTTCATATTTTTTTGTTTTTTTTTCAATTTTTCATATTTGCCCTCTCACATATGCCCTTTGATCTTTTCTTTCAATACCAAACATCTATAAATCACATTTTCCCTTCTGCTATGGTCACCCTCATGCAAGCAGACCTAGTTCAGCATTTATCAAATGTCAGTCGCATGTCATCAGTTCCCGACAGACAAATAGCTTTTCTGTGTTGAGGCTGTACTGTATCAAGTCTTCCCCTGGGAACTATACACTTACAGAAGACACGCTACAGACAGTTTAAAAGGCACTGCTATATGTGGTTTTGTGGCTATCAGGCGTTGTGATACTGTCCTGCCTTCTCTGTCTAACCAATCACATAACCACCCAGAATCAGACGTCCTTCTGCTCTGTTCCAATTTCAAATTGCTTTGGATCCAGATGTATTGTTTGAAGATGTATTGTTTGTATTGTTGTGTTGGGGGCGGGTGTCTGTTTGGCATGCAGGAGGGGGTCTCCTGGGCAACGGCTCTGGTTGACGTAGCGGCAGACGTTTATCGGTATGGAGAACGTCTGTGATGAGTGATCTGTACATGTGTCGGCATTCTGCAGCCTCAGCAAACACTGACACGGACATGAATCAAAGACCCGCCATGTTCTGGACTCCAAACTCCGCCTCCTGCCTGGCCAGGCACTTCCTGCTGCCTCCTGCTCTTCTGCATGACCTCTGACCTCTGTGCTGGGGTTTCTGATATGCCCCCTGACTTCGAGCATTTGTCTTAACTGTTGGGTAAGTAAACATTAGCCTACTATCTGTCTCATGTGGATATTTTGCCAGTTTGATGTATATTGATTGTGAACCATGTCCTTGAAGCTGTCCATCATTGCTTGTCTGTTTGTATATGCTACAACTCAGAGGCTCCTCCCCACACTGCTGGGCGGCTGCTAGGGACCAATCACAGTCTCCCTTGTTCTTCTGAGAGTACTGTGATTGGTAGTTAATGCCTGGGCAGCACCTCTGCTGGGAAGGCTGGACTGGCCCCAGTTATTTGGGGAGATTCCTCTGGTCTAAATGAGTTGTAATGAGTTTTCTAGTGTGTGTCCCTCATCCTGATGTGATCTCTCTTGAGAGAAAGTCAGTGAGAATGAGTGAGAGAGAGAAAACAAGAGAGAATTAGTGAGAGAGTGAGTCAGCGAGTGTGCGTGAGACAGAGAGAGACAGAGGGAGGATCAATTACATGCGTTTGTTTTTCTTCAAAGTCTTAGAGCGTGATAAACAAAGCTGTTTATTGCACTGGTGAAACCAGACACTATTAAGAGTGATGTCTAAGTCCTCCTTTGTTTAAGGCATATTAAACCAGTGCTACGTCCTTGACGGCTCTTCTTAAAGGATAATGAGGCCAGTATTACTTCCCCTTCTCAAGGCTGCTGGATCCATTGATCATTGAATGCCATTATTTCACCTTGAAAAATAGGTAGTAATGAGCAGGCAGTGATCAAGCTGAATTGCAGAAATAATAATGATGATGATTATGGTAATAATAATAATTGTACTATTTAGAAGTGTTTTTCCAATTCATAAGATTAGAGGGCAAAATTAATAACCAGGTGAAGAACGTGCAGACAAAAAGAAAGAAAGAAGCAAACGTGAGTGGCAAACGTGAGTGGCAAACGTGAGTGGCAAACGTGAGTGGCAAACGTGAGTGGCAAACGCGAGTGGCAAATGTGAGTGGTAAATGTGAGTGGCAAACGCAAGTGTTTAATGAAAGAAACAAGAACGAAACTGAGCATAAAGGTGCATGAAGAACAAACACAGCCAATGCAACATCGATGGCTGACAAACCATCAGGGAAACTAACCAGGCTTAAATTAAGCAAAACACAACAACATAATGACCCTCAGGTGGTGTGACTAACAGACAACACACCGTCTGAGGGAGGCGTGGGCCAACGGAACATTAACATGTGACAGTTAACGTGGCCAGCTCCCAGTGTTGGTGACTGTAGGCCGGGAAATGGCACCGTGACAACACGTATCTAAAGATCAAAGAAAATTTAAATGAAGGTTACCATAACAAAGCAAATACAAAAATAGAGACGTATAAACAATGATGCAGTCATAACATTAGATTAAAAACGAAAACAAAAAAAGGTAATTAGGAGTGTTCCCGACCGAGAGGTGTTGAGGGTCTCCTAAGCACTACCAGGTTTCGGGGGAGCCCGTCTGAAGAACAGGTCTCGCATCTGTTTTTAGCAGTTTTTTTTACATGAAGTTATATCGAGTCTTTCTTGTACCCAAGGTCACTTCACAGAAGAAGGTAAAAATATCAAGGCGTGAAAGTAGTGTTGCATGGAGACAGAAAAATCTTTAATTTATGTTTGAAAAGTGCAGCAGAAGAGCAGGAGAGAGCAGGGAGGACCGTGCGCAGGTCCTGAGGAACCAGACTCCCTGTCAGCCACAGCCGAAGCAGGAGATGTTTGTCTGAAGATCTAAGAGTGCGAGAAGGCTTATAAAGTTGAAGGAAATCAGAGAGACATGCAGTAGCAAGAGCTTTGAAAGTGAGAAAGATGGAGTAATTGGTATTAGAACAGCAGCTTGGTTAGGGGAGGTGCTTCCACAGTTTATGAGCTCCAGCAGAGAAGGTTGAGAAGACCAGCGTGGTCAGATCAGATGCGCACTGTTGGTCTTCAAGGCTGCTGTAGGTTTCAGTCAGGGCCAGTTGTGGGGGAGGGGGGTGGGAGGAGCATCTTGAATATGATTTTGCACTTAATGGGGGGGCCAGTGAATCTCTTGCACGATGCACGTGATGTGCTGACAAATGTTGATGGAAGGAAGTGCGTAAGTCTCCCGACTGCAAAGGTGTGAACGTCCTGCAGCCGAGCGATTGCTCAGCTCACGACGGCGAAGTGCACTTGCCCGCTGCCAGCCAAGTGAGATGTGACGTATGCATGGATCAGTGCTTCCCACGCAGCGAGGAACAGACGTGTGAAATGGGCTTGAATTGGTGGAGAGCAGACTTGGTAAAAGACGTGATGTGGTTCAGAAGGCAGAGATGCGTCTGGCATAGCTCTTGGGTTTCTCGCCTCCGACGAGGGTTTCACAGTGCAGCCGACATCAGCCGTGGAGCATATAAAGTTGTCAATCTTCTGAAGGAGGATGGCCTTTGATGCCACTGCTGTAAGATGCCACTCTTCTTGCTGCAGTCATGTCTAGGGCACTATTGATATACATTGATAGATATATATATATCATAAGGACCTCAGGATATGCGAGATGTGCTACTGAAGTGAACACGCCATGTGCTCTGAAGCATGATCTGTAGCTGCCGGGGACAATAATCCAATAATAACCACGAATCCCAGCGATGGATGAGATCACTGAAACGTGCCTTTGGTGAACGGCGCTCACTGCTGGGTAACGTTACAGCACACGATCCCCCACGTGACCAGACCTTTCACATGTGCTGCTCTGCGTGGCATATCGTTCAGGCACTTGTCTTCCCAACGGAGAGCCAGCGCGTGTGACGGTGCGTTTGTGCACGACGGACTGACGCGGGCATACAACGGCAGCCTGCTGAAAAGGTTAAACCCGATGTGATAAGAAGCCTTCCTCTTCTCCCACGCCTTCGCTCCGTACTTGTCGCGGTAATTAACAGATAACCTTTAACGAGGCACTGCCCTCGTTAGGACACTAACGAGGAAAAGGTCACCGTGCTGTGGCATTCCAATAAAGAGGGAGGAGCCAGGGTGGATGGGCGGAGGTGTTGAGTGAACTGTTATTAAACATCAGTGGACATTAACAGAGAAGGTGGTGTTGAAGAGATAAAGACGAGTTCAAATGTTTAACATTTTGTCCAGCCAGAAAATATTGTGCATAAAAGTGAGATGTTACATAACAACAGAAATTAGTTTGTTGTTGTTTTATTTTTGTTTTATTTCTAAACAACAGAGCTAGAGGCATCCGTTGATCATGCCTTCCCTCATGTGAGCACAATAACCCAAATTCCTGGAGGACACCTGTCCTAAGAACCAGAAAATAGCATTTCATCATCCACAGGGTCTCTCAGACATCTCAAGGTCACTGACAATACGTTCTCTGGTATCCCAAATTCAACTAGAGTATAAACTCAAATTCAACTAGCGTATAAACTCAAATTCAACTAGCGTATAAACTCATTCTTTCTCTCACTATTCTCTCAGTACCTATCAGTTGTAAATACAATGTAAGACAGTTCTGCCAACAACAATGTAGACAGAAGATCCTGTAATTATGCATCATGTGTCTCTGGTAGTTGAGTGCTACACTGTCATTACTGGAACACGAAACAACAATATAGCGTGTTTCCCATTCAGAACAGGCAGTGTGTGCTCAACGTGTTGAAACTCAGGAAAAGCAGAAGTATTTACAGGGGGATTCGTAAGGTGCTTATACATCTCATGCCCTTGGACCTAAAAGTGCACAACCTCCCAGAAGAACGTGGGCCTAGCAAAGGTGAAGTCCAGCTAGCAGAGTGGCTACATGGAGGCTCGGATCAGTACATGTGATGGATGAGAGTTTTGAACCAAACGCACACGCTCATTTTTCTTAGATACAAACTACAATTATTAAAGTGATGCATAATTAATGAAAAACCAATATTCTAACACTGGTTTATGACAACATTGGTTTACTTGGTTAATAAGTGCGTATACATTAAACATTTATGCCAATGGTCAAAAACAGTCCAGTCTTTACAGCTTATAGTCAGAGAATTTATTGAAAAGCTTCTATAGTGACACTCGATTACTGTAATCAGTACTTCCATATTAATTAAGGATCTGCTCTGTAAACTGTTTCCGCTTCCAGAAATGGGGCCCAGCTGGAGGACTGTGATGTTATTTGAAAAATAAAGGATTCAAATATATGCGACAGTATGAAAATGTTAGCAAGTTAGCATGTTAGCATTTTCTTTTAGAGTTCCTGGGTAAAATATAAACCCATCCTCTCCACG
Source organism: Brachyhypopomus occidentalis (assembly GCA_020368025.1). Taxonomy (NCBI): domain Eukaryota; kingdom Metazoa; phylum Chordata; class Actinopteri; order Gymnotiformes; family Hypopomidae; genus Brachyhypopomus; species Brachyhypopomus occidentalis. Next base: position 16,924,561 of record JAGXOD010000021.1, on the reverse strand, counting down.
CCCACGTTAAAAGTGTAACCTTTTAAGAATAGCTGCTGAAGTTAAAGCACATAAGAGACTTTACGTCTCATAACGAGTCTCTCGGGAGTCACAGAGACTGCTGGAATGAAGCCACCCTTTCCCTAACATGTAACACTGGTTATCAACACTCTTGCAGTCATTTTAAAAACCTAAAATCAGAAAGTTCACGAATAAGCATGAAAGGGAGTCTGCATGGATTTGCCGAACGCTCTTTGAGACTGGATCAGTCCGTAGCATAATACATAGAAGTTAGATCCATTTTCATTTTCTTTTGTTTGGTATGAGCAGTGTGCTTTACTAGTAAATAGGCCATAAACAATAAATACCATATTGTACAGAAGCGGAATGTGTAAGAAATGACAACACGAGTCGTCAGACAAAAGGAGCCCTTCATAAAGGAGTGACATCATCGTTTCTCACATTCTCACGGTTCCTCCGGTTCCTCCGGTTCTCGCGGTTTCTACAGTTTCCGCAGTTTCTGCAGTTCCTCCGGTTCTCACGGTTCCTCCGGTTCTCATGGTTTCTACAGTTTCTGCAGTTCCAATGGATCTCACGGTTCCTCCGGTTCCTCCGGTTCCTCCGGTTCTCACGGTTTCTACAGTTTCTGCAGTTCCAATGGATCTCACGGTTCCTCCGGTTCTCACAGTTTCTGCAGTTCCTATGGTTCTCACGGTTCCTCCGGTTCTCACGGTTTCTACAGTTTCTGCAGTTCCTATGGTTCTCACGGTTCCTCCGGTTCTCACAGTTTCTGCAGTTCCTATGGTTCTCACGGTTCCTCCGGTTCTCACGGTTTCTACAGTTTCTGCAGTTCCTATGGTTCTCACGGTTCCTCCGGTTCCTCCGGTTCCTCCGGTTCTCAGTTTCTGCAGTTCCTATGGTTCTCACGGTTCCTCAGGTTCCTGCAGTTCTTTCTTGCGTCTCTTAAGCAGCTTTATCCCTCCCCGCAAGACACATGCAACTCTTACTTCGAGTCCAGTGCTGCATTTAGGTCAGTCCTACATTTACCACTCGCGGTGTGTAATGAAGTCTTCTGTTATTCTAGGCGTCTGGAGCTGTGGCCCACGGGGCCTGGTAGAAGATAAAGGTTAGGCATGAAGATAACTGGGTTTCCTTGACTCCAAAACAGTAGTTGCTGCCCCTTGACTTGTGCATGATCAGACATGACCAGACATGACCAGACATGACCAGACATGATCACACATGACCAGACATGACCAGACATGACCATACATGATCAGACATGACCAGACATGACCAGACATGATCAGACATGATCAGACATGACCAGACATGACCAGACATGATCAGACATGACCAGACATGACCAGACATGACCAGACATGACCAGACATGATCAGACATGACCAGACATGACCAGACATGACCAGACATGACCAGACATGATCAGACATGACCAGACATGATCAGACATGATCAGACAGACATGATCAGACATGTCCTCTGCCAGACCTGTCTAACTTTACAGAGGCTTTTAATGAAAAAAGTGAAAAACATTTGGGTCTCCTGCTAATAATCTGAATGTCTTTTTTTTTCTTTTAGGAAGTACTAAACCTCACTAATTAAACTCTAAATTCTTTTGAGAACACTTCATCCTCTTGCTTGTTTGTGGTGGGTACAGTCTCTCTAAGTGTGGGTTTGTTGTGCCCTTACATTTACAAACATGAGCGCGTGTGCATGCACACCCACTGCCTGGAACTGTGGAAGCCAAAGGGCAAAAGCTTTTAGACATGTATTGTTTCCATGGTTAAGAGCTTTTATCCTGGAACGTGTTTGTCCCACTGTGACCTTCAGTGCTTGCAGTGAGCAAATAGCATTGCGAAACCATATTAACACTGTGTGTACACGCACACACACACACACATGCACGCTGCACTTCTAGCAAACATAGAGACCCACTGAACAAACACCAAATAGCTACCTTGTTGCCTCTATTGATCACAGTGGTATTAGCTTAGGCTAATTCTGCTCTGAAAGGGTAATATTGTTCTACACACAAGAAGAGGTGTGTGTGTGTTGTGTGTGTGTGTCTGTGTGTGTTTGTATTCAAGCTCATGCTTTGTTTGTGTTTATTCAGAGGAGTATTTTTCTGACCACATTCACAACTGACCCTCTTCTCTAACAGCTGAACCGATCATTAAAATGGCAACATGATACCATGGTTACGGTGTGACGAGTGGGGAAAACTGTGTATTAAATTATTTAGATTGTGGACTCTTACAGGTCAACCTGCTTTTGTTGCATTTGTAGCCATTTATTTTCAAATATTTCTTTTCAAATTATAATAGGGAAGGATATTACAAATGAAATATTGAATATTTTTGCTATCATCACTATTACTAATAGCTAAATAAATACATTTCCACACTGCTTAAGAACTGTAGACACACTTCTTACTATATGTGCAGCTGTCCATGGTCCTGAAAACTCATGTGCTTGACCTCTCTCTCTCTCACTCTCACTCTTGCTCTCTCACTCTCTCATTCTCTGTGCATATATATATATATATATATATATATATATATATATGAATTCTAAAGTCTCTCTGCCTGGGTGCGAAGTTCTGAAAGGAGAGTGTGTAAAGTCAGAGATATGTGCTCCTTCATCTCAGAGGAAGCTCTTTACACCCCCTGACCACCTTCCTCTGAGATCTGAGATATTAAAAACGGTAGATGTGAAGGGAGAGGCTTGTCTTCAAACCCGAGGACCTCAGTCGCTGCTCTCGTACTGCTTTTGCCTTTGACATTTTGTCTTGTGGTAAATGTGACTTGTGAGTGGTTTGCAGTGGACTCTCCTCCGTGCAGGAAGCCCGTCCTTCCTCCTGGTTGGCCCGGTGTCGAGCGGCCGATGTCGGTGTGGATAGTCACGACCTGAGACAGATGCAGACTAACTGTACGTGCCCACGGACCTCAGCTCCTGGAGCAGCCTGCTGAATGAAAGGCCACTATCTCTTTCAGGACGTATCTCCCCGTTTAGCTTAGAAAAGAAACATTTTGTAATGAAATGATATGAGACTTCATTAATCAGTTGGATGAGTCGAGAAACACTGAAGAGAGTCTTTAAAGTGGAAGAATATCTGCCATGCTGTAAAAGGCTGTGCTAAGTATGCACAAATTCTAATCAGCTCTTTGATGTGATGCCTAAGGTCTTTTCCTCACAGTCAGGATGGTGGAAAATCGACTTATGGTACCTTTTTAAGCTTATATATAAAAAAAAAACATCAGAGGTAGATATTAATATGTCTATACTGTAAAATGTTCTTTGCTGTCAGACACAGCAGAGACTGGGCTCAGGTATGGGGGTGGAAATTGACTTTGTGTCAGTGACACAGCTTACAGTGCCGACAGCAACCTAACTGTAGATTATAAACCTTCAGCACACTATTCACTGCCTACGCACCTTGATATGTTTGCTCATGTGTCAAATGCTACTTGTATTTCTCTCTCTTTCTCTCTCTCTCTCACAGTGTGTGTGTGTGTGTGTGTGTGTGACTAGGCTTCGTTCCCAATGGTCCTTTTCTTTTCTCACAGAATAACGGTTATTGTTTTCAGTGCCGTAGAGTGAATTTAGTCATCCGTCATCTGGGCTGATTAGATGAACTTGTCCTATTGCATCTTTCACTGCCTTATGTCAACACCTCCTTCATATCCACATTTGTAGCCAAAACAATGACAAACGCAGTGGCTGAGATTCTCTATAGAGCAGTGTTCTCTCTCCTTTAACACACCACTAGTACAAGCATACACACAAAACAAACCTCCTCCTCGTTTCTCTTCGTCTGCCCGTCGGGACCTCTTCCCTCCATCTCCGACGATGTCCAGCCACGTAAACGGTTCAGCTAATGGCATAACGGTGCCCGTGTGAGACTGAGCAGTCGTCCAACAACGGCGTTAAGCACCTTTGAGGGAGAAATAAAGGCAACTGCGGCCTGGTGTTATTCAGTTCCTGGCTACTGTTATTCAGCTCCACAGAGGCCAGTTGGGGAGAATACTGGCTGGATTGATCTGGGTGTAGAACTCGACTCCCCTTGTAAGCATCAAAGACTATTATTGGTTTATCGAGTACAGCGGAAAACCTGGAAAAAAAAGACGCAAAGAAGACCCGGATTAATGATGACGTGTACAGATGATAAAGGGTGACCAGACGGTTCTTTTGTTACCCGTATTGCAACTCTGATGCTACTATGGAAACTGCCATGATTGACATGCTAGACTAGCCAGTCATGGCCTTATCCAGGGTTACCACACTCTGGATCTCATTTTGAGTCCTTACCCATATGGCAATGAAAATCATACCCCTCTAAATGCTTCTGCTACAAAGACTCATCTGTCAGCAGCTGTTCTGTTATGGGTGTGCTCATAGAGCTGTGTCCTAAATAAGCACACTCCAAAGGAGTCACCAGGCTGTGTCCTAAATAAACACACATTGTTACTCCAAAGGAGTCACCGGGCTGTGTCCTAAATAAGCACACATTGTTACTCCAAAGGAGTCGCCAGGCTGTGTCCTAAATAAGCACACATTGTTACTCCAAAGGAGTCGCCAGGCTGTGTCCTAAATAAGCACACATTGTTACTCCAAAGGAGTCACCGGGCTGTGTCCTAAATAAGCACACATTGTTACTCCAAAGGAGTCGCCAGGCTGTGTCCTAAATAAGCACACATTGTTACTCCAAAGGAGTCGCCGGGCTGTGTCCTAAATAAGCACACATTGTTACTCCAAAGGAGTCGCCGGGCTGTGTCCTAAATAAGCACACTCCAAAGGAGTCGCCAGGCTGTGTCCTAAATAAGCACACTCCAAAGGAGTCGCCGGGCTGTGTCCTAAATAAGCACACATTGTTACTCCAAAGGAGTCGCCAGGCTGTGTCCTAAATAAGCACACTCCAAAGGAGTCACCGGGCTGTGTCCTAAATAAGCACACATTGTTACTCCAAAGGAGTCGCCAGGCTGTGTCCTAAATAAGCACACATTGTTACTCCAAAGGAGTCGCCGGGCTGTGTCCTAAATAAGCACACTCCAAAGGAGTCGCCGGGCTGTGTCCTAAATAAGCACACATTGTTACTCCAAAGGAGTCGCCGGGCTGTGTCCTAAATAAGCACACTCCAAAGGAGTCGCCAGGCTGTGTCCTAAATAAACACACATTGTTACTTTTTTAGGCGCTGTTCTAAATAAGCACCCACTGTTACTCCAGAGGAATCGCCAAGCTTTGTCCTAAATAAGCCCCTTCTGATACTCCACAGGAAGCAACTTTCAAGGAAACTAGGTGTGTGTTTTTAATGGATTCTCTTGTTGTCTCCAGACTGGTGTAGCTGGCTGGCGTCAGAACACAGAGCGTGACGGCGAGTGGAGCCACGCGGGTGCTCCACCTTGCAGAGCTGCAGGAGTCTGAGTCGGGTGGTGCTGCAGAGCTGGCAGGAGTCTGAGTTGGGTGGTGCTGCAGAGCTGGCAGGAGTCTGAGTTGGGTGGTGCTGCAGAGCTGGCAGGAGTCTGAGTCGGGTGGTGCTGCAGAGCTGGCAGGAGTCTGAGTCGGGTGGTGCTGCAGAGCTGGCAGGAGTCTGAGTCGGGTGGTGCTGCAGGCTGGCAGGGTCTGAGAGTGGCAGGGTGGTGCTGCAGAGCTGGCAGGAGTCTGAGTCGGGTGGTGCTGCAGAGCTGGCAGGAGTCTGAGTTGGGTGGTGCTGCAGAGCTGGCAGGAGTGGCTGAGTCGGGTGGTGCTGCAGAGCTGGCAGGAGTGCGGGTGGTGCTGCAGAGCTGGCAGGAGTCTGAGTCGGGTGGTGCTGCAGAGCTGGCAGGAGTGAGTCGGGTGGTGCTGCAGAGCTGGCAGGAGTCTGAGTCGGGTGGTGCTGCAGAGCTGGCAGGAGTCTGAGTCGGGTGGTGCTGCAGAGCTGGCAGGAGTCTGAGTCGGGTGGTGCTGCAGAGCTGGCAGGAGTGAGTCGGGTGGTGCTGCAGAGCTGGCAGGAGTGAGTCGGGTGGTGCTGCAGAGCTGGCAGGAGTGAGTCGGGTGGTGCTGCAGAGCTGGCAGGAGTCTGAGTCGGGTGGTGCTGCAGAGCTGGCAGGAGTCTGGCAGGAGTGTGCGTCGGGTGGTGCTGCAGAGCTGGCAGGAGTCTGAGTCGGGTGGTGCTGCAGAGCTGGCAGGAGTCTGAGTCGGGTGGTGCTGCAGAGCTGGCAGGAGTCTGAGTCGGGTGGTGCTGCAGAGCTGGCAGGAGTCTGAGTCGGGTGGTGCTGCAGAGCTGGCAGGAGTCTGAGTCGGGTGGTGCTGCAGAGCTGGCAGGAGTCTGAGTCGGGTGGTGCTGCAGAGCTGGCAGGAGTCTGAGTCGGGTGGTGCTGCAGAGCTGGCAGGAGTCTGAGTCGGGTGGTGCTGCAGAGCTGGCAGGAGTCTGAGTCGGGTGGTGCTGCAGAGCTGGCAGGAGTCTGAGTCGGGTGGTGCTGCAGAGCTGGCAGGAGTCTGAGTCGGGTGGTGCTGCAGAGCTGGCAGGAGTCTGAGTCGGGTGGTGCTGCAGAGCTGGCAGGAGTCTGAGTCGGGTGGTGCTGCAGAGCTGGCAGGAGTCTGAGTCGGGTGGTGCTGCAGAGCTGGCAGGAGTCTGAGTCGGGTGGTGCTGCAGAGCTGGCAGGAGTCTGAGTCGGGTGGTGCTGCAGAGCTGGCAGGAGTCTGAGTCGGGTGGTGCTGCAGAGCTGGCAGGAGTCTGAGTCGGGTGGTGCTGCAGAGCTGGCAGGAGTCTGAGTCGGGTGGTGCTGCAGAGCTGGCAGGAGTCTGAGTCGGGTGGTGCTGCAGAGCTGGCAGGAGTCTGAGTCGGGTGGTGCTGCAGAGCTGGCAGGAGTCTGAGTCGGGTGGTGCTGCAGAGCTGGCAGGAGTCTGAGTCGGGTGGTGCTGCAGGCTGGCAGGAGTCTGGTCGGGTGGTGCTGCAGAGCTGGCAGGAGTCTGAGTCGGGTGGTGCTGCAGAGCTGGCAGTGAGTCGGGTGGTGGTGCTGCAGAGCTGGCAGGAGTCTGAGTCGGGTGGTGCTGCAGAGCTGGCAGGAGTCTGAGTCGGGTGGTGCTGCAGAGCTGGCAGGAGTCTGAGTCGGGTGGTGCTGCAGAGCTGGCAGGAGTGGCAGGAGTGAGTCGGGTGGTGCTGCAGAGCTGGCAGGAGTCTGAGTGGGGTGGTGCGGCAGAGCTGGCAGGAGTCTGAGTGGCGGGTGGTGCTGCAGAGCTGGCAGGAGTCTGAGTCGGGTGGTGCTGCAGAGCTGGCAGGAGTCTGAGTTGGGTGGTGCTGCAGAGCTGGCAGGAGTGGTGCTGCAGAGCTGGCAGGGGTGGTGCTGCAGAGCTGGCAGGAGTCTGAGTCGGGTGGTGCTGCAGAGCTGGCAGGAGTCTGAGTTGGGTGGTGCTGCAGAGCTGGCAGGAGTCTGAGTTGGGTGGTGCTGCAGAGCTGGCAGGAGTCTGAGTTGGGTGGTGCTGCAGAGCTGGCAGGAGTCTGAGTCGGGTGGTGCTGCAGAGCTGGCAGGAGCTGCAGAGCTGAGGAGTCTGAGTCGGGTGGTGCTGCAGAGCTGGCAGGAGTCTGAGTCGGGTGGTGCTGCAGAGCTGGCAGGAGTCTGAGTCGGGTGGTGCTGCAGAGCTGGCAGGAGTCTGAGTCGGGTGGTGCTGCAGAGCTGGCAGGAGTCTGAGTCGGGTGGTGCTGCAGAGCTGGCAGGAGTCTGAGTCGGGTGGTGCTGCAGAGCTGGCAGGAGTCTGAGTCGGGTGGTGCTGCAGAGCTGGCAGGAGTCTGAGTCGGGTGGTGCTGCAGAGCTGGCAGGAGTGAGTCGGGTGGTGCTGCAGAGCTGGCAGGAGTCTGAGTCGGGTGGTGCTGCAGAGCTGGCAGGAGTCTGAGTTGGGTGGTGCTGCAGAGCTGGCAGGAGTCTGAGTTGGGTGGTGCTGCAGAGCTGGCAGGAGTCTGAGTCTGGGTGGTGCTGCAGAGCTGGCAGGAGTCTGAGTCGGGTGGTGCTGCAGAGCTGGCAGGAGTCTGAGTCGGGTGGTGCTGCAGAGCTGGCAGGAGTCTGAGTTGGGTGGTGCTGCAGAGCTGGCAGGAGTCTGAGTTGGGTGGTGCTGCAGAGCTGGCAGGAGTCTGAGTCGGGTGGTGCTGCAGAGCTGGCAGGGGTCTGAGTCGGGTGGTGCTGCAGAGCTGGCAGGAGTGAGTCGGGTGGTGCTGCAGAGCTGGCAGGAGTCTGAGTTGGGTGGTGCTGCAGAGCTGGCAGGAGTCTGAGTCGGGTGGTGCTGCAGAGCTGGCAGGAGTCTGAGTTGGGTGGTGCTGCAGAGCTGGCAGGAGTCTGAGTTGGGTGGTGCTGCAGAGCTGGCAGGAGTGAGTTGGGTGGTGCTGCAGAGCTGGCAGGAGTCTGAGTCGGGTGGTGCTGCAGAGCTGGCAGGAGTCTGAGTCGGGTGGTGCTGCAGAGCTGGCAGGAGTCTGAGTTGGGTGGTGCTGCAGAGCTGGCAGGAGTCTGAGTCGGGTGGTGCTGCAGAGCTGGCAGGAGTCTGAGTCGGGTGGTGCTGCAGAGCTGGCAGGAGTCTGAGTTGGGTGGTGCTGCAGAGCTGGCAGGAGTCTGAGTTGGGTGGTGCTGCAGAGCTGGCAGGAGTCTGAGTTGGGTGGTGCTGCAGAGCTGGCAGGAGTCTGAGTCGGGTGGTGCTGCAGAGCTGGCAGGAGTCTGAGTTGGGTGGTGCTGCAGAGCTGGCAGGAGTGAGTCGGGTGGTGCTGCAGAGCTGGCAGGAGTCTGAGTCGGGTGGTGCTGCAGGCCTCCTCTCCTGTTTGTCAACATCGCGTTTCCACGGCATGCGCACACACACGGGCCAGATTTCAAGGTAAAATGTGCACGTTTCTCCCGATAATGAGCTGCAAAGCCTTAATCTGTGGCAGCGATACGAAAGCTGACGTGTACGCACATGTCGTTTGCGGTTTGCATCCAGAGCACGCGGTCACGTGAGCAATGTGTATCTGCCACGGAGACGACCGCACGCTACTAGGTGCTTGTGCACATGTGCTCACTCACATGTGCACTTGTCACCCCCTGTGCCCTCAAACATGGTCTTTAGGAACTCTTTATTGGCTAAGGTACCTGAGGTATCCTCTTGCTGTCTGTTCCAACCCGCATTACCATTTTAATATCCTAAAAGGAGTTTCCGAGGCTCAATTAATTCCACTGTAACTACAGGGTAGGTTTGTAATGAAATTGATGCATTCATAAAATTCTTAGCAATTCTTAATTGTGAGAGCTGTTTACTTTATTGGTCTCCTGCATTTGTTATAATTATACTCTGTTTTTCTGATAGAAACCTCGTTTAAGTTCATTATAATCAGTATGCACATGTAGAAGAGTGTAGGCTTACACTGGCCTGTAAATGGCTTTACAAATACTAAAAAACTTTCTTTTCCTAATGGCGTATAGCATATACAGTTTATAAGGTATTACAGTTTATAAGGTATTACAGTTTGCTCAACCCAAAATAAAATGAAATAGAAATAGTTTTAAAAATTAATTAAAAAACAACAGGAAAAAAAACAGTACAACAGTAATTTCATCCATTCTGACTACGGCGATTATAAAACATGCGCTCACGCAATTTTCGTTCACAGTCATTAAAGCCGTTAAATTAAGATGTTGATTGATGTTTGTGTTCATATTTGTGGTAGCGCTGATTAACAAGGCATGCACACTTCCTCAGACCCCTGCAGTGGCCAACAGAACAACGGATACACGCCTCGCCAAGTGATCAACGGTTAAGTGAGTGAACTCATCCAGTCACTCTGTGTTCAGCTCAGATGCCTTACGCTGTCATCAGAAGCAATGATGATCCCAATTAGCTCACGCAAATATTTACCAAAGAGTGGCATGAGTGATTTATTCTTGGGAAGATCTGTTCTCCAAACATTGTCTCCCAGACACACACACACACACACCCTGTAAGACAACAAACACACATGAGGAAACGAGCCCTTGAACCCTGATAAGATGTCTGATGACCCACTAGCACAACTGCACTGTGTGCCTTGACTTGTATAGATAGTGTTTCTACTGATGGAGTATTAGCAGGATCACATTCTCATTATGCAGATAGAAAAATCACTGTGGTTCTTTAGGTATTAACATTCCAACCTGTGGGGTGCCCTGAGGAAGAGAGACGATCATTGGATACCCGCACGCATGGAAGAGATAAATAACATCGCGAGTGCTGGAAAGAGATGGAGAGGGAGAGGAGAGGGAGAGGAGAGAGAGAGAGAGTGTGTGTGTGAGAGAGAGAGTGTGTGAAAGAGAGAATAGCTGAAAAACCAAGTGAGAAACAGATGACCATTTTCAGTAACTAAGCTTCATTCCTTAGACCATGTAGTTAAGCCTTAGGGTAAATCAGCTCATCAATATTCATGTGATCTGTGAAAATGAACCGCTCCTCTTTAGATAAATATGCAGATGAGGAGGTGGACCCCTATGGAAAAAGAAATGCATTAAGCATTAAGGTACTTCCAGCAGATTATGTTGCCTGGTCCCCATTACTAGTATATCTTGTGCAATATTAAAACACGTCCTTGGCTGGAGCCATTTGAGACCATCATACGGGCTGTTTACTTAAGCGAATATTGTGTACAAAGGATGAAGATAAAAGCACCTTAGACACACACACACACACACACACACACCTCCCATCGCCTATCTGTAATGGGCACCACGCCTTCACCATTCAGGGTAATAGGATACCCCTGAACCCCAGTCCTTTGATCTGTGCTGAGTGCGGGGGTGAGGAAGGCTAATTCCAGGCTTACTGTCAGCTAGATAGCCCTGCATTGTTGGATTCGGCGTGTGCAAACTCTTTAACTCTGTCTTCTGTCAGCTGGACCCCAGTTCAAGGCCTGCGAATGCTCTTAGGACCCGCTTCTCCATGAACGTATTGAAATTGAGTTCACACCACTTGCGGACCCTTCACACGCCTGTCTGTCTGGCGGCTGTGTTGTGGGATTGATGGGCTTCTCAGATTTCCATGACATTTTACCTTCTATCCCTGCAAATGCAGCATCCAGTGGGTGTGTACAGCCCTTTGGAAATTTCCAATCAAGTTGTATCGGGTGTAGAAACCTCCTAGACGAATTTGAAGCACTGTATTTTTATATGAATACCTGCAAAAGAGAATTAGTAACATCAATTTCAACAGACTTTACTAGAAAACTTAATCTAGCCATGGAAGAATCTTGTGCCCTTAATAATTTAACCAAGAAGAGTGATATTGTTATTAACCAAAGTTGATGAAGGAGGAGCTCCTGTTGTTTGGAGGAAAGACTTTCACAAGGAGGAAACGATCAGGCTGCTTTCTGAGAGTATTTTTTATTGGCTGAAGAGCAACGACAAGAAAGAAGTAGGGAAATGTTTGAACATTTTCAGAACTGAGGTTTTTCTTACGGACGTCACTGGATCCTCCTCTGTTGGACTCACTGACCCAGAAACAATCAGCTGTTAAGAACTCCATTGGTGGTGATCCTACAAACAAAACAGTGACTAATATATCTAAACACTCCAGAATCCTCCAAAAATCCACAGATGAAGTAAAAAAAACATCAAAGACTTGCTTATCAAGAGTGGGATAAATGACCATTCGGGTAATAACCGTGGAACTGTAACCTGCAACCACTCTAGATGTGCCGAATGTGCATTTACTAACAAGGTTACTACAATAACACAGGGATCCGCTATCACCCGTCCTCTTGCATTACTGTAGGAGCTGTTTGCTGTTCCTCTCGCATTACTGTAGGAGCTGTTTGCTGTTCCTTTTGCATTACTGTAGGAGCTGTTTGCTGTTCCTCTTGCATTACTGTAGGAGCTGTTTGCTGTTCCTCTCGCATTACTGTAGGAGCTGTTTGCTGTTCCTCTCGCATTACTGTAGGAGCTGTTTGCTGTTCCTCTCGCATTACTGTAGGAGCTGTTTGCTGTTCCTTTTGCATTACTGTAGGAGCTGTTTGCTGTTCCTCTTGCATGAGATGTAATCAGCTTTACACTGGAGAAACCATGGGAAGACCTGCTGATCTGTTTGCCAAGTACTTTCAGATCATCAGAATTAAGAGTTTCTCATTAAGCTGCCAAACCATTTTAATACTAATGAACGCTGCATTAATGACACACCTGTTTGCATTGCCAGTTGTTACTATGGCAGCAGTGAAATTAGGAAACTCAAAAGTTCTGAAATACTCTTGAAACTTAGAACTCAGTGGAATGAATATATTGAGTTAAGCATCTAATTTATCATAAATATAATTGATCATAAATATAAACCGGTTCCTCCTCCTATTAATTAAGCAGTTATTGCAGATACCTGGAATCCAGGTGAGTAACTGTAATGTACTGAGGTAAGACCTGTAGAGATATTAAAGACTGTAGTGAAGAACAGGACGTTTCCAGAGGAACAGGATGTTTCAGACAGCGGTGCTTCAGCTGTGCAAACAAAGAGCTTCTGAATAAAGAGGAGCAGGAACCAAAGTGCTTCTGAAGAAGAAGCAGCAGCGTGTTTGCACAGGAGGAGCTCTCAAATCATGTCCTGTTTCTAGGGAACATTTGTGCACCTCACTAAAATTTTTTTATTTCTCTCTCTCTCTCTCTCTCTCTCTCTCTATATATATATATATATATATATATATATATATATATATATATATATACACACACACACACAGCATACATACACACACACACACACACACACAGCTGTGGACTGTGGGCTGTAGGCTGTATGCTGTAGACTGTGGGCTGTAGGCTGTGGGCTGTAGGCTGTAGGCTGTAGGCTGTAGGCTGTAGGCTGTGGGCTGTGGGCTGTAGGCTGTGGGCTGTAGACTGTAGGCTGTGGGCTGTAGACTGTAGGCTGTGGGCTGTAGGCTGTGGGCTGTAGGCTGTAGGCTGTAGGCTGTGGGCTGTAGACTGTGGGCTGTGGGCTGTATGCTGTGGGCTGTAGACTGTAGGCTGTGGGCTGTATGCTGTAGACTGTGGGCTGTAGACTGTGGGCTGTGGGCTGTATGCTGTGGGCTGTGGGCTGTAGACTGTAGGCTGTGGGCTGTGGGCTGTGGGCTGTAGGCTGTGGGCTGTAGGCTGTGGGCTGTATGCTGTGGGCTGTATGCTGTAGACTGTGGGCTGTAGACTGTGGGCTGTGGGTTGTGGGCTGTGGGCTGTGGGCTGTGGGGTGTGGGCTGTGGGCTGTAGACTGTGGGCTGTGGGCTGTGGGCTGTGGGCTGTGGGCTGGTCCCCCTCTCTCTGCAGTGGGGTAATGTAATGGATGCTGAAGCTCCTTCCTCCAAGCCTCCCTCTCTCTCTCTCCCTCTTTCCCTCACTCCCTCTCTCCCTCTCTCTCTCCCTCACTCCCTCTCTCTCTCCCTCTCTCTCTCTCTCTCTCATTTTCTGATTAGAAGCTCCTTCCCTCTGTCTGCCGGCTTGGTGCCTAATTTATGAATGCACGCAGTCTTCCAGCACTGGACAGGGAGGGCTTTGGGCGGCACAGCCATTTGTATTGATTTGGATGGAGGGATGGAGGGGGAAAGGAGGAGAGGAGAGAGAAGAAGGGAGGAATGAGAGAAGGCTCGGCTCAGGGACGAGAGACTCATCCGTCTTTGTTGAACGCAAGACGACAGTCTTTTAACCTCCAGAGATGAGAATGTGCGAAGATGCTGAAAATAGTGTAAGTCTGTGTGTGTGTGTGTGTGTGTCCGTGTGTGTAGGGTGTGTGTAATGAACATCATAAAATTAAGATGAATATTAAATGAGCTGCCTATATGCATCAGTAACCAAAACTACTACCAGTGTCTAATACAGTCACGCATATGTTTGCATATATTTTGATGGAATGTTGGTCTGTCCTCCCCATTGGCTGAGAGCCTATCAGAGACAGGGGCGGGGCTCATATAACCATGCTTACATCCTGTTTATAGCTCAGTTCTCACTTTGGATCTCCAGATCATACAACTACATTTGCCAAACAACATGTTGCCTAAAGCTTCTCACTCTTCCTACCCTCCTTTCAATCTCTTCACCTCATCTCTCTCTCTCTCTCTCTCTCTCTACCTTCCTCCCTCTCTCACCTGTCTTCTTTCTCCTTCTCTGACGCATGCACACATACGTTCCTTTAAAGCAGACTGCAGACATTCAATTTGGCCCTCAGCGGCAGAAACGACCAACACTGTTTAACCTTTCAAACCCTTGGGTGTGTTTCTATGACAGGCTCATCCCTAAAATGCTGCTGTGAGCTCTCACACACACACACACACACACACACACACTTCTCACAGCACAAACACATACCCATGTTATAAACAAATGTTATAAAATATATTTTCTTATAACAACCATTATAAAACACCAAGCAAGCAAACACTAAATCAAATCTCTTGGCCAAGATGTGCAAGCCACCTCATCCACTCCCTAAAACACACACACACACACACATGCCCATGCACAGCAGGAAGCCTTTTCAATTACCCCAACACTGTCCTGCTGCCCGTCTCTGGTTAACCTGCAGTAATTAATGTGCTGTAATCTGATCTCGGATCTGCGTTGGACACATTCGATAAGCGGAATAGAATCTGTGGAAGCTCGTTCTGAGTGGGAATGTAATTATCTTTGAGCGTGGGCATATGCAAACAGTCAGGCCGCATTAGTCCCGGCACAAGCCCAGGTTAAGCGTGTTCGTCATCACGCAGACAATGAAGCCGAGCCATCGTGCGCACACCAGGCTGATTAGCAGGGGCGGCTTCCACCTGCGTAGTTTCTCCTTGACTTGTTTTTGGTTAAGGGTGGCTTCAGCGTAATCGTTTAGGTGAATGGTCCAGTCCAGCGGCTCTGATGGATTTCTGAATGCAGAAGAGAACGTGCTGCTTCAAAATCCTGCTCTTCATTTGGAGATGGTTCTTCACTCACAGATGTGCTTGTGCTCGGATCTATCAGCCTTTCCAGTTTCTGTAAGATCCTGATGCAAACTGAAATATTTGCACAGAACCAGTAAACAATACACAACGGTAGTGGAATGCAGAGTCATGATTCTGAGAGTTTTTCGTGTTACTTTACTGTCCCTGCAGGGAGGCTGGAATTTAATAGTAAGTAAGTACATTTATAACCTGAAAATGCTCAGTCATCCTTCAGCCTCACTGGGGCTGTTTCTTCGGTTTTTAATCTGAAGTCATAATATTCAATAACTACTACTGTAATTAATATTCAGTAATTACAACTGTAATTCATTCAGTAAACACATTAGAACTAATATGAAAGATATGTACTTCCTTCTAATAGTGAGGAATGAGATTGTAGATACTGGATTTGCCCTTAATAAAACTCCAAAGTTTCATATTCAGCTCACCGAATGATTTTCAGTGTTTCCCCTTGTTAACAGATCGAAACATTTCATTTCTGTTTACATTCTGCTGTTTTATACCAGAGCTACATGGCCAACGATACAAATAACAGAAAAATTGAAAGAGCAGCATCTCATCCCACTTCCCAAGGGTCCCTAGGTAGTGCCCTTGTCTTCCCTACTCACTAATCACGTGATGTGGGTCAAGGGAGCTGTAACTGATGGAATGCCCTATGAAGTCATCAGGCAGAATAGACTGTGTGTCTCCTCCTTTCGTTTCCCTCGGCAGCTGGGCCATTAGACAGTTCCTTTGTTTACTAATGTGGCTGGAATACTACTGAACTGTATCTACAGTATGGAAGGCTGACTCTATTTTTTTGCTTGTAAAATAAATATTTGGTTGGTGCTGACTGCATGCCTTGCTATAGCCAGAATTTACTTCAAGAGAACTAACGGTGGCTAAGTAGATAAAAGTAGCGCCGGTCTCATCTAATCTCCTTGTCCTCTTGGTCTGTCCAAGTGACCCTGTGGTCAGCTGTTCCCCCGAGCTCCTCCAGGGGGAGCCCCAGGTGTTCTTAGGTAAGCCAGGAGGTCTCCTCCCAGTTGACTGTGCCTCGTGCACCTCCAGCAGGAGGAGGCCATGGGAGGATGCCTCCTTATCAGATACACAACTTCCGCTGGCTCCTCTCATTGCGTAGTAGCCTCTCTCCTCTCTCTCCTCTCTCTCTCTCTCCTCCTCTCTCTACTCTCTCTCCTCTCCCTCCTTTCTCTCCCTCATCTCTCTCCTCTCTCCCTCCTCTATCTCCTCTGAGCTCCTCTTCCACATCATTGATTTGTTTTCAGCAAAAACGGATGAAATATTAACAACACTCACACACAACTGAACTCTGACACATTCATGTCTATTTGCTGCTCTAGGAGAATCAGCCAACCAGAAGACTCAGCTAACCAGAAGATCGGAACGATACACACAGTGACTGATGGGTAAATGTTTGTGTCAACTCCCTGTAGATTGATAAATCATTATACACTACTTCCTGCATAGTTTGAAGTTCCTTTTGACATGAACATTTTCGCGTGCCTTCACGAACCCCCCACCCATATCCCATCCCACCATCCCATCCCAAAAGCCTTTCCGAATGATCGCAGACTGCCGTGGGGTTGTAGCTTCCTCACAGCAGGGGATCGGCGAGAGAAGAACAGTGGCTCTGTTCACCTCAGTGCTCCACCTGACACATCCTTATAAAGAACATTCTAGAAAGTGACGGAGGCCACATGATGGAGGAGAGAAGGAGAGGGTGAGAGATGGAGGTGTGTGTGGGATGAAAGGGAGAGAGAGACAGACAGCAAGAGAGTGAAACAGATAGACAGCAAGAGAGTGAGACAAATAGAGAGAGAGGGAGAGAGACAGAAAGATAGATAGAATGAGAGAGAGAGAGAGAGAGAAAGGGAGAGAAGAGAAGAGAAGAGAAGAGAGGGGCGCTGCTATTCTGGGCAATAAGGTAGCGCTGAGTACAGATAGAAGCAACATGGCCCGCTGTGTGTGTGCTGAGCAGTGTGTGTATGTGGAGAGAGTGTGTGTGTGTGTGTGTGTGTGTGTTTGATCCTGAGTCTGCTGTTGCCTGTGTAGTCCTGTAGTCACCCTCACTGAGCTGTTGAGTCAGACACGCTGCTATTGCCACTGCTCGGGAGAGGATTGCTATCAGCCACTGGGATACCCGCGTCCACGGAGCCTCGGGGACCTGGGAGGGTGGCGTCCCTCCTGAATGACACACCACTTCATTTTTCAAGAAGAGGACGGAGGAAAAGAGGCCAGAAAAGGCACTTCAGGTGCACATAGAGGAAGAAGACGAAGAGGAAGTGTGTGTGTGTTTGTCGCTGATTTCACAGAAGGAGAATAGGTAAGTGCTATTTTTTTTTTGCACCTTGCAGAGATGTAAATTGGTCTGTTATAATTCGTGGCACGAGGGACAAGAACGTATGTATGAGCAGTGAGTGAGAGACAGCAAAGCTGGCTAGTTCTGACTATTCAGTGTTCGACTCCACATGAGTCCGGATTGGGATGCTGAGGTTTCTCCTGCTGAAAGAGCATGTTTAATAATCACTTCAGGTTTGGTTGGTAACCTTTTCAGTTTTAGCCCATTGGTGGGAAGCATTAGGATTGGATCCACGGACCTGTGTGTGAGGTGTGTGCTGTGGGCTGAATGGGTGAGAACCTACGGGAAACATCCAGGAGTTGGAGGTGGAACGAGTTTCTCCAAGCTTGTTAGTGGACTGTAGAATTGGTGGAGAATGGTCGACTTTTGATTTTGAGGCCAGTTCTGGTAGATAGGTGTGTATTTAGGTATGTGTTTGAGTGTTATCTTA
Source organism: Brachyhypopomus occidentalis (assembly GCA_020368025.1). Taxonomy (NCBI): domain Eukaryota; kingdom Metazoa; phylum Chordata; class Actinopteri; order Gymnotiformes; family Hypopomidae; genus Brachyhypopomus; species Brachyhypopomus occidentalis. The sequence goes on along the minus strand of JAGXOD010000021.1, from coordinate 16,906,852 downwards.
AATCTGAATAAGGGTGTGTGTGTGTGTGTGTTGATTGTTTATCTTATTGGAAACTACAACTGGTGTCTGTGTGAAAGGAAAAGACTGTGATTTGACATTGGTTATCGATCGCATTGGACGCTGGACGACTTTTGATGTGTGTGTGTGTACAAATGTGTATCACCATAACTTCTGTTTAACTGTACCGGTTTTGTACAGCAGATTCAAGCTATAAATTGAACCATTTAGAAGTTATTTAGCAGAGCTGTTCTGGCCACTCCCCCCATCACAGTCTCACTTTGCCTGTGTATTTAATCCCAGGTACATGGAGTGGACACAACAGAGATGAGGCTCCTCTATTCGAAATGCTAAAAAGCAATTAGGTTAGACAAGGAAAAACGAGATTCAAATCTAGCAAGTCATTCCTGTGTGTGTGTGCATGTTACCGATTACTCTTAAATGCTATGTGAAATGGCTACACTGCTGACTGTGGTACGTTGCGGTGTAACACAGCTATGTGGCCAGCTGTGGCCAGCTGTGGTTAGCTGTGGTTAGCTGTGGTTAGCTGTGGTTAGCTGTGGTCAGCTTCTCTGTAACATGGTTCTCTAGATGCAACAATTAGTTTCTATCACCCCCAGCTTTGCTGACTGCTGATGCAATGTGTAATGTTCTCGTAATGAGTGAGATGGCTGTGATCTCTCTCTCTCTCTCTCTCTCTCTCTCTCTCCTCCCCTCTCTCTCTCTCTCTCTCATGTTGCGTAAGATCGAGACAGCTTTCATATTTAGATTGGGCTGCTTCTCTTCACACATGTATCTTTAATGTGTTTCATGTAGAGAGAATCCCAGCATGTGTGAACCAGAATGGGGGAGGAATTTGCCTCCTCTGAGTTCCACTGACACATATGTTTGTGTTTTAAGCCCTCTGCTCTTACTGGTGCTTCCTCATTACTCTCTATTCCACCCACATCGTCTAGGTAACTAGATTTCACCATAGCAACTCGATGATTCAGCTTAAACTCAGGTCTTGGAAGCCAAATAACAAGACTGTCAATCACATGGCTGAAAGGAGCCTTCACTAAGACCTCAGGTCTTTACCAGCTCATGCTTCAGCTCCGCAGATGAAGACACAAAGGACGCCGTGTGTTTTCTGGCCATTTTCTGGTGGGAAACCTTCTCACGGGGCAGCTCAGGACGTTTGCCCCAGGACCAGGTGCGTGTGTGTCCACAGCAGCCGCTGAGGCCACTGCCAGTCGGGGCCTTTGCCTGAGGTGAGGTGCTTGAGGATGGTGGCCGGTTGTAGCCTCCCTGCTGATGCAGCTGGGTGGAGATTGCACGTTTCGGCTTCTCTTCGCCGTGAGTGAACAAGCAGAGATTTGTCTTGCTCTGCAGTACAGCTGCATTGATGATTCACGTGCATTAAGTTCGAAGTTAGCGTCCGAGCAAAAGACGAGGAAGCACATGGAATCAAATCAAGCGTTCCGTGGCCCCGCACCAGAGCACAAAGCAATCCTGATGCTTTAGCCCTTTACAAATGTCCTTCAATCATCAGAAGGGCCACGGAGCCACAGCGCTACCAATCATCAGAAGGGCCACGGAGCCACAGAAATGCACGCCTTTGTCACGTTTCCCATCCTCCGAGCCCTAAAACACACGCGCTGTCGTGAGCGCGTTATCTCTGCTCAGGCGGGTAAGAGCTTTTCTCTTTGATAGCTTCTGTCTCCTGCCGCGTATTGTGCGAGTGACCCTGCTCTTTCTCCCCGAGGTTTTTAGACGATTAAAAGGCACGACTGTGTGCCGATGCTCTCTGGACGTTACATTCACTCCGTATGAAAGAAAGACATGCAAAACAGCGTGTCTGTCTATCCATATCTCCCTCCACCCCCCTCCCTCCCTCCCTCCCTCTCTCCATCCCTCCCTCTCTCCCTCTCTCTCTCTCCCTTCCTCTCTCTCTCTTTCTCTCTCTCCTGCTATCCCAAGGCCAGACTGTGTCACATGCTCCAGAAGGATGGATGGCATGTGCATGTGTGTGAGAGGGGGATAGTGGAGGGCCACATTTCTTCATCAGTGGTCTGCTCTGACAGCCTCTCAAGGCTTGTTCTAATGAAGTCACATTTATCTCTGGCAAGCACAAATTCCATTAGCCTATATCTAATTGTGTTAACTCCTGACATGGCCTTAAATGGAGTATGGTGGTCTTGCGTGCGTGTGTGCGTGTGTGTGTATGTGTGTGTGATACAATCACATGGAATGATTTGGGTTCACTCACTCATATGCTTCTGTCTTATAAATCCACCACCACTGATAATGTTGCTCTTGTTACAGACCCACACACTGCAGGTGTTGTCAGATACCATGATTAGCGATGCTGTTCTTACAGTCAACGGAAGCTCATACGTTGATTACTGTTCAACAGCTGCACCACTCGAAAAATGAAGCTCTTCTTGTTTCTCCACCAACAGCAATTAAAAAAGTCCAGTGTGCTTTCAACTGCACATCCATCACAAGAGCAGTTCTCACTAAGTGATGAATGATGGCTGCTTCATCCACGCTGGTCATCCGGCGGCTCTGTCCTACTGCCGGAGAAGCGCTGGTGTGATTCAGCTCTCCTCCGGGCCCCAGGCAGGGCTGATCTCCCCCTGCCCTGCCCCCCTCGCCGCCCACAGGGTGCACACAGGCTTGACAGGAGTCCCAGTTTGGGTCTCTGAGAGCGGAGGGGACAGAGGACAGGGGAGACAGAGACAAAATGGTACTAGAGCAAAGAGACGAGTGCACACCAAGAGATAACTGCTAAGTAATGACACCATTTCCTACTGGCCTGATTACAAAGGTGTGTGTGTGTGTGTGTGTGTGTGTGTGTGTGTGTGATGGAGCTCAGCTGGCCCAAGGTCAAGCATCCCTCTTAGAGCGGAATGATACTTAACCAAATAGGATGTAGAGGAGGAGATGTGATAAGGTGATATTGTGATGTCAGTGGGGGGAGGAGAAATTGTGATGTCAATGTGTAGAGGAGGAATTGTGATGTCAGTGTGTCAGTTGGGGGGGGGTTGTGATGTCAGCGGGGGGAGGAGGAACTGTGATGTCAATGTGTAGAGGAGAAATTGTGAGGTGAATGTGTAGAGGAGGAATTATGATGTCAGTGGGGGAAGGATAATTGTGATGTCAGTGGGGGGAGGAATTGTGATTTCAGTGGGTGGAGGGGGAATTGTGATGCCAGTGGGAGGACACAGGCGTCGAACGGCCGACGCCACCCAGTGCCCTGGGAACGTTTTACGCGCACATCTCCAGCATGGTGGCCAAGCCTAGCATGGTGGCCTAGCATGGTGGCCTAGCATGGTGGCCTACCCCAGCATGGTGGCCTAGCCTAGCATGGTGGCCTACCCAAGCATGGTGGCCTAGCCTAGCATGGTGGCCTAGCCTAGCATGGTGGCCTGGCCTAGCATGGTGGACTAGCCTAGCATGGTGGCCTAGCCTAGCATGGTGGCCTCAGGGTCTTTTTAGTGGGATGGGGCATCTAGACATCGCCCGTCTTGTCACTGTCATTGACTGTGTGCAGAGCTGGTGCCCTCTTAGGTCACCCTAACCCTAACCCTATAGCGGACAGGGCGTGATGGTGACAACCCTCAACAGCGCCCCCTCTTGTCAACTGGACACAGCGCTGGAGACCTCTTGTGTCCATGGGAGCCCTTCACACCTGCAAAACACGCAAACTACGTGAGCTACTGGGTAGGCCTCCAATAACTTCTCCTGGAACTTCCCAGGAGAACTGAGTAGACAGAGTAAAAGGAAACAAACAAATACAGAAAAGGGTGCTTCCAAACATGGCCGTTCCGTCGCAGGCATCGAACATGCAGGAGCAAAGCAGGAAGCAAATGCTGAATCTCCAGCTGAAGGGCTTCAAGAAACGAACATAAAGGTGCGCTAACCTGAACTAAAGGAGGCAAGCGGAACAGTTTTATTAATTAGTGACAAACGGTCACACGAACAATAAGGGCTATTAAAGGAGTGAACATAATAGCATAATAACCTCCAGGTGGTGTAGCGAATGAGGCGCAGCGCACCACCTGAGGGGGGCGTGGCCTAACAAACCGAAACACAGAGCACATGTGCAACAAAAAGATGAAAAATAAACAAGAGCCATGTGCACTGCCACCCCTGCATAATGGAGGATACCAGCAGGGGGCACTGTCACGTGGGGCAGTTACCCCCCCGTCTCGATCAAAAGAATCTACGGTGCTTTGAAAATATACATTTTGGGTAGAACTTTTGTGTGGATGATGTTCTGGAAATATATGTTGTTCAAGGTTAACCTAAGATCAGTAGGAAAAAACATAAAGCCACTGTAAATTGAAGGCTTTAATAGAGAAACAGGTCTGAGATCAGTTGTCGACCCAAAGTGTGTAATGTCATTCCCTGCTTGTCCAATATGAGTGAGTTAGTGGTTTGGGAGACACGAGTGAATGCCCTCCAATCCCACTCTAAGCCTTCTCCACCGCTGCCTAGCGTGGCTCATGAATATGAAGCCAAGCCCTCAGTCTGATTCAGGAGGGTTTCAGACTGCTCTACCTTCACGGTATCTGACCCTCTGGACCAGACGCTGTAGCCTGTATGTAGATCACTGCTAAGTGAAAGTTCTCCAGCAGAATCCAGGTTTGAATGAGTATGTTAGATTGTGTAAGAACATACAGGGGTCTAAACACCACATAAATCTTTGGCCCCATGGCTGAGGTCACATTGGAATGAACTGTGTGTGTGTGTGTCGGGGGTGTCATGGTCGTTGTACGCACTGTGGGGTGAAAGCTCTAGCTAGCTTGGCTGTGCATCTGATTGTCATGCCTGAGTGTGTTGTGTGCAGAGAGAGGAGACCGCTGTTTGTGGGAAGCTAACGCAGGAACACAGCAGGGTACGGAGGGGGGAGCAGATGGGCAGAGGATCCGTACCCTTTCAATAGCTGCGGAATTATTAGCAAACATGGGTAATCAAGGTACACACACACACACACACACACTCCCCGTTTGGACCACCGCTGAGGGACACTTGTACTTTAGCTAGTCTTTCATTCTCTCTTGCTTCACTTCTGCCTTCCGTCTTCCTCTGATTGAATTTATTTCCACCAAAGTGCATTTTCTCTTTCTCTTCCCTTCTTCCCTCCTCTTCCTCTTCCTCTGTCTCCCTCCCTCTATCACTCTCTCTTTCTCTTTCTCTCTCTCTCTCTCCCTCCTCCCTCTCTCCATCCCTCTCTCCCTATTTCTCTCTCTTCCCCTCTGTCTATCTCTCTTTCCCTCTCTCTCCCTCTCCTCTCTCTCTTTCTGTCTTTCTCTCCCTCTCTCTCCCTTTGTCTCTGTGCGGGGGACGTTTTTTGTGGGTCCGCGCTTTGGATCATGCTTCATTGTCTTGCCAGGGACGTCCAGCATCGATCCAACATGTGACGTGGGCATGGCCTGCTCACCTCTTCCCCAGGATCTACCTCACATTGCTGGGCTCACTCTGGCTAGCTGAGCCCCTACGTGGGACCTGGAGGCCCCGGGCTACATCTCCATCTATGGCTTTAATAACCTGGTTGGAGCCGGCCCTCTCCACCCGCTCGCCTCAGCAGCAGAGGCCAGTGAGCAGGGCGTAGCCTGTCCTCGGCTCCAGCTGAAGGACAAACCCTAGAGAAGGGACAGGAGGCTCTCAGTGTGGCTTCATGCATGTGTGCTATGGATCACCACTTTGCTTTGCCATTAGAGTGGACCACAGCACCAGGTGCCTTCTCACCAATGTAGATTCTCGCCGCACATTATCAGGGAATAGTGGTGAATTTGTCTCGGTGGGAAAATTGTGCTTGTCTGGAGAAATATCCTCTGTAGGCGTGCAATTTACCCCACTCTCAGCATGGCGAGATCAGCGGGGTTAGTAGGAAACTGTAGGCAAAACTGGGGTAAAATAAGGGCTTCTTTGAAAGCTGTTCCAAAGGAGATTGCTCTGTGTGTGTGTGTGTGTGTGGGGGGTGGGTGGTGAGTGGTGATGAGGGCTGAAATAGCTTGAGGTGTGTGTGTGTGTGTGTGTGTGTGTGGGGGTGGGGGGTGAGTGGTGATGAGGGCTGAAATAGCTTGAGGTGTGTGTGTGTGTGTGTGTGTGTGTGGTGATGAGGGCTGAAATAGCTTGAGATGGGTGTGTGTAGTCTGTGAAATTGGAAATGGCTGGCTGCTTCTGCCACTCGCTGTGTGTCCCATCACTTCTGCCTCCTTTGCTCTCGTTTGCGTGGCTTCCGAATGCTCAGTCATCACCCTGAAATTTCAATGAGGAAGAAAAGCCCTTCTGTGGGGTCCATGTCCCATCAGCGTTGCCCCCGCGGAGTCACTCACTCCAGCACAAGAGTGGAGTTGTCAGGAAGCGCCAGACGAACTCGAGCTTCCAGCCAGATGTGCAGGGCTGGATGAAGTGGACTGGTTATGTTGGTTTGAAGACTGAGGCTCCACGGATGTTGCACACATGTGTCATCTCTACCTGGATTAGGGAACTCTCTCTTTCACCTACACACACACACACACACACACACACACACACACACGTTTTAAATCATGTTTTTAAAGCAGGGTTAAACTTAAATCACTGTCAGTGTCACGGAGGATGCAGAATGGTGGGGTCCACTCCAGGTTTTCCTGCTGTTCCCCTGGCCCCGCCCTGGCCCCGCCCTGGCCCCGCCCTGGCCCGCCCACCACGTACACACCTGCTGCATCTCCGTTATTCTTCTGGTTCTGTTTCTTGCTTGTTGTGTTGTCTTCCTCTGCCTGTCTGTCTTCCTCTGCCTGTCTGTCTTCCTCTGCCTGCTGGCTTGTTCGCACTGTGGTGATTGTGTCCATGTGTGTAGCCCTTCTCTGCCTCCCATTCGTC